>OZ023210.1:14608169-14756134 GCA_963995525.1 Escarpia spicata
TTAATACGTTTCAAATCAACTATCAACCAGCCGAGATATATCATTTTAATCGGTTACATTTATGTTAATAAAACTAATAAAGCTGACAAAGCCCCAAAACATAAAGAAACAAGAACACTGTAGCAACTGGATGGCCGTAGCAATGAGGGGTGTCAGGGCGCCACGACATACCCCGACAGCGTCATTGGTGAGGTCCAGGGGTCCCTTACCCTGGATATACAAGTTGCTGACACAACCCTCTAGCATCTTCTCGTACTGACCAAATGTCATGTCATCCAGGATAGGCACGCCACCTGAAGCATAACCAAATCAAATCAAATCAAATTTATTGTAACTCATTACAATACAAATCAAGTTAAGACAAATCCTATATAATAACATAATGAGCAGAACAAGGGAAGAACATTATACTATGTTATATTCCCTACATAACAACCAATGTCAACCCTCTGGCAATACTGGCCGAACACGCTTAAATATTAACCTATCCTGCACGTGATATGTTGCCTAGCAAAACCTCCCGTCAAATCATCAGAAAACAGAGGTGTGTGTGTGATAATTTAGATATATTTGCTGCGGTCTCTGATGATGATGTGCACAAGTTGGTTATGAAATCTAAGACAACCAGCTATGTTCTGAACCCCATGCCAACCAAATTGGTCAAATAGTATATTGAGGAATTTGTGCCATTCCTTACACACATCATCAATTGCTCCATTGCTGCTGGGGAATTCCCACACGAATGGAAGACTGCACTTGTAGAGCCACTGCTTAAAAATGCAGAACTGGATCCTATTCCAAAAAACTATCGCCCTGACAGACAGTCAGACATGGGATCAAGTACATTGAAAGGTATTTAAATGCAAATGCAATTTGTTAATGTCAAATGCAAATACTTTTCAAAAGTATTTCAATACTGTTCAAATACTTGACGTCCCCGTGCTCGTGCATAATACATAATGACAAAAATGAGCTATACTTGACCTTTGTTTATCCAGAATTAAGGGAGTTCATTGAGTCCATAGACCCATGTTATAATTGGTCACACATTTTTTTATTTTCTCCTGTGACAGGTTAATCCTGTTTTCCATTTCCTATGCCCATTGATGCGTCTTCCAATAAAATTAGAATAAGCCACCCACTGTTAATTAAATGCCTGCTAACCTGATCCTGTCACAGGCCAACTGATACACTGATCATCCATCTGATAATGACCCGAGTAGTTAATGATCATCAAAGCATGCAAATGCTGCAGTTGGTCAGCTAATAAAAGAGCTATAGGAAGGCCAGTTTTCTCTCAGTGAATGTCATGCCTCGGTGATCACATAAGTAACACGATTGACCTGTATCAACAGCCCAGACCAAGCAACAATTTAATTAAGTACAGCTGTGATAACAGTTTTCATTGACATAATTAAATGCTATAAGTTCAAATACTTTTAAAATGTATTTAAATGCAAATAGTTTTGGCTCCAAATTTTCAAATGCAAACACTGGATCAGTTGCATTTAAATGCGTTTAAATGCAAATGCATTTGCATTTGACCCCCATGTCTGCGCCCTATATCGAATCTCCAGTATATCTCTAAATTAACAGAACGGTCTGTTGTAGACCAACTTTGCTTTCATTCAGAATGTGGATTTCCTTGCCACCTTGTCAGTCGGCGTAAAGAGCTGGACATTCTACTGAAACTGCACTTGTAAAGGTCCAGTCTGACATTCTTTTAAACATGGACCAACAGAAACGCCACAGCAGTTGGGGAGGATTTGACACTTCCAATACGAACGACTTGATGCCGACCGGACAAGTAAGATCTGAACCACTCAAGTGCAGCGCCAGTGACACGGAATCTGTGAGTGATTCTGCTCAATTGAATTCCGTGGACAATTGTGTCAAAAGCGGCGATCAAGTCAAGCATAACCAACACAACAACACAGCCACGGTCTACTGCAGACATAATATCATTGTGAACTTTAAGCAGAGCCGTTTCAGTTGAGTGATCTTGTCGCTATGCCGATTGAAACTGGTCGTGCAAGTTGTTCTCTTGCATGTGGACATTCAGCTGTTTTGCTACAACGCGCTCGATTACTTTAGAGAGAAATGTCAGATTCGATACAGGTCGATAATTCTGCATTGATTCTGGATTTAGTCCAGCCTTCTTGATGGCGAGATGCAGCCAGTCTTGTATTTATCCGGAACAACGGACGCGTGCGAATAAACTAAGCTGACCTGCATTATGATTGTATTGATAAACCAGTTCTTCTACGTTCAGCAAGTCAAGATCATCCGAACGGAACAGTGGAATGTCTTGTCGAAAAGACACTACATTATTGTTGCATAACTTGCAATATTTGATTTTCATCAAAAGAGTGCGATGTTGAAGAATGGCTATGATGAAACTCACCGCAAAGTGGTCAGAAAGGCCCATGTCCGTAAAGGTAACATTTCGAACAAGGTGTTCGTCCTTGCTGCGGCCTGTTCATGAGTACATCCAAAGTGTGTCCTTTCCAGTGGGTTGGCCCGCGAACATGCAACACCATCCCTGTGGCATTCACATAATTGGTCAATCGCCGTGCATCAACATTTGCAGCGTTGTCAATATGAAAGTTCAAATCTTCCATGATAATCAGAGGTCCAGGTTTTGTGGCATGCTGGTCGATGAAACGGTCCCATTCTTAAAAAAAACACAGTTGTTGACAAGCCATTTATCACAGATGGCGGCGGTCGATAAATAACAACGATTCTCAAGGATGACATTGGTGTTCAAAGGATCGAAATGCATCGGTATCCTGTTTGTGTAAGACGATTTCGGCGTGTGCTTGATGGAATATCCATATGGTACAATGTCTGTAATCACATTGGCGTCCCTCGAAGGCTTCAACCACGTTTCGCATATCGCCATCATATCGAGATGGTTTTCAAGTATATGATCCGCAATGGCGAGTGTTTTGTTCTGACACGATTGTGCGTTAACGTAGCATACTCTTACGCCTTGATCGCGCTATAACTGTTTACACAATGGAAAAGTTATGAAATTTGGTACATTTCGGCTTGGTTGTGCCAACGTCGGTACTCTTGCGTAGTGAATTATTGTCCTGATCTGTTTTGTGACTTTACGACCGCCAAGGTGTTTACGTTTCGTAGACGAACGCTTGAAGATGCACAGTTGGTGAAAGAGAAGATTCACACAGCAGGTCACCGGAGATCTGATATACCTGGTTGCATGGGCGGCAGTTGACAACAAATGTGTCCTAGAATAACGCACCACTGATGTTGACACACACGCATGCTGAAGTGCGTCTTGCGTCACTGAGTATCATCGGCGATTGCACAAAAGTTGTCCGTGGTCCGGTGTTATCCAAGAATAGACCACAGCGTTCTGCTTGACAAGTTTGCAACCGGTTCTCAGGGCAAGCGTAGACGAATGTCGATTAAAAACAATAACAGTCCGGCACCAGTAATCATTTTCAAGTAAAATGTAAACGTCCGAAGTAATATATGTACCTCTATACACGCACCTGAGAAATATGAAAAACGTTCCTTGAATTGAAATACGTCAAACTTGTAACAATAAGACAGCTGTCGTGGAAGCTACTGCCAAGCACAACACCTCAGCTCCATGTCATGCCATGAATATGTACAAAATAAAATCGACACACACCTCAGAAGGGCGGGATACTTGTAAATAAACAAGGGTTGAACTCTCGATAAGCCAAAAGGCTGCCATCTAGAGTTAATTATCTGCGTGGCAATCTTGTCAAATAAGCTGAAATTATGCTGACGCGGCGGTGAACAATTTCAATAGCAACCCCCATCTTCTGATGTCACAGTTGAGCCAGGCAAGCAAGCGGAGAAACTGAAGAAAAGTTGAAGTGAAGATACAGCGACATGGCGTAGCGGCAAAAAAATCAACAGACCTCCCCCGCCCGTCTTCCCATTTCATCAGTTGAGACGAGTTAGGAGACAGCGCAAGAGACAGCGAGAAGACGGTGAAATTACGGCTGCGCAATGACGAAACATTTTCAACAGCACCCCCCCCCCCTCCGCCCCATACTCCCCTTCACCCCCAGTCATCCGATGTCACCAGTCGAGCAGAGACAGTCGAGAAGCTGAAGTTACGGCGGTGCAGAAGCAACACATTTTCTGCGACTACAGCATTTGGTTTGGCTCAGATCGAGAAACCCTCACCTGCACCTTAAGTTAAGCCTTAAGACTCCAAAAAAAGTCTGATTACACCCCCGTGAAGTTCACAGAAACTCTCTGAGGCTCACAAAACACTTCCAATTATACACCTACCAACCTCACCTCCTTCACTGTAACAGCAAGACGTCTCTGGATGTAGTTTTTTGTGTGCGACAAATAGTGGCGCCACATCACGGGGCTTGGTTAATCAAGGCTAGAGGAAAATGCTTTAGTTCCAACAGATGACATTACTGCTACTAGCAGTCCACGGACAGCCGTCTCAGATCTGCTGAACCGGAATTAAACGTACTTAAGAAAGTTCATGCCAGCATGACACAGACGCCTACAAACAATCATAGTTGTTGATGAGACGGTAGCTGTTTGAGTGTCAACACAGTGTGCTTGCGAGATCACTCAGAACAGCCTCAACTAGTCGTTTAGTTAGTTAATGGGTAGATGTCAACACCATCCCAATGAAAAACCATTGCACGTAATATGTTATCATACATTTACAGACTTATGTTACGTATAAACATCGAATCAAACAGACATGCAAATAATATAGTAATTGTTATAGATGTGGGCTCTCCATCTTTGCGCATCTTTGTCAAACACGTCCGTAGATGAAAGCAAGGCTGACCTGGCTCACTGTCTCATCCATTACATGATGGAGCACGGTAAGCACCTGCCCGATGGATGCGAACTCGTCGTGGGTGGGGGATTTCAAGACAACAAATGCACAAAATCAACTGTTAGAGATGTTGGTTGTGCATTTAAATAAGGAAGCAGACACGCGCCTCATATTACATGCATGTGACAGTGGCAAGCACGTTCAAGAGGACAGTGGTCGTGTACATAGACACACGCGTCTTCCTCGTGTTGCTTCTCTTTATAGCCTACTGTGACATGAATGAGGCAGTGACAAGCACGTTCAAGAGGACAGCGGTCGTGTACATATACACACGTTTCTTCCTCGTGCTGCTTCTCTTTATGGCCTCATATTACATGCATGAGACAGTGACAAGCACGTTCAAGAGAGCAGTGGTCGTGTACATAGACACACGCGTCTTTCTCATGTTGCTTCTCTTTGTGGCCGGATCCAGTAAAACCAACTATTGGGTTGTACTTGGTAATGTTGTAAGAGATGGCACTACTTTGAATCTGCAGGTGGTGTAGTGTTCTATATATATATATATATATATATATATATATATATATATATATATATATCAGTTTGGAGGTGAACGCGTATTGTGAACGCATTATGCTAAACCATTAATGTAAGTAAAAAACAATCTGGAGCTTCAGCGCCATTCCGTTCCGCTATCGGTTCACGACAGCGGAAGATGGGGGGGGGGGGGGGGGGGGGTGGGGTAGTTCTTGAAAATTATTATTCTGCATCGCGCCGCGGTAATTTAACCTTCTCCGCTGCCTCGGCTCTCAGCTGATGACATCGAAGACGAGCGGTGGCGGTGGGAATATTTCTCGCGGGCCGCGGCGACGTTCAAAATTGTTGAAGCTCATTAGAAACCTCCAGTTGCACCCCATTGACAATCGCCACGAAAAAAACACCTTATGGATTCCAGAATACTTCGATTTGCCCATTGAGGCTCGCCAAAAAGCCCATATGCACGCTCAGATTTATTCGGGGGGGGCAGAACCATATGTCTGCCCTCAGCGAAATTCCAGACCCCTTTGCACCCTGTTCCCACGCATATGACTCACCATAGAAACGAGCGCATTGGCTCGCAGCAGCATCTTAATTGTATATTAGAGTGTGCACGTGTCTTTTACGACCAGCACGTGACTCCATACTTGTCAATGTGACGATGATAAAGAAAACGATAGGGCAGAACTATTGTCCAGTGGCAGACCAACGGATGTGGAATATTTTATGAAATATGTCCGATCAACAGTAACATTGAAGGCATTCCGGCAAACATCTAACTCACCTATTTTGCTTCTAATATGGGATCGGGCAAGTTTTTGTTATAAAATGCCATTTTTGACCTAATACAAGTTTTTAATTAATATCTTGAATCTTATAATATTATACCTGTCCAAGGACAACAACATATATATTTAGTACGCAAAAATAAGATGGACATGAATGGTAGTTTTCGAGATATCATGTTTTCAAAATGAGGTTTTAGCAGTTTAGCACCTGGCAGGAGACCAACAAACATTTAAAAAATACAACTTAGGCAAATAAATAGATGAACACTTGGAAGATACATTTTATATGTAGGCATTAAAACAAGTTTCATTGAGCTGTATTGTGTTGTTTGGTTTTTATCTGACTTTTTGTGAATGGGTTTCCTTTCCCTGATCACCTTGAGTCAGGGAAAACTGTCAAAACTATACAACTGTTCTGGACATGAAACCAGAACATCCATTACAACATAATAAAGTAATTACATGAAGAAATAATGGGATATTTATAATGTACTTTAGTTAAAAAGTTAAGTTCTGTAAAAAATATAGCTTACTTTGTATAAGTATAACTGCTTTTTATAAAATAATATTAAATTAAAACTATCTGTAGTCGCATATTTAACACAACCACTGTTTCTTTGCAATTTTGTAAATTTTTATATTCGTTTTAAAATATATTAATGTACATTTCAAAATGATTTGGTCGTATAACAAAAGGAACAACCAGCCTACGTTCTTATGAAAGTTATAACTAAATGTCGTCGATCTTGGCCCGCCGTCCATTCTACCATCGACATTACTTTATTATATGATATTATATTTGCTTTAATTTGACATATGTACACTATTTCCAAAGTAGAGTAAAAAATAGATATTATTTAATAAATACGATTTTCCATGCGTATCCGTAGATCGTATGCACAATTTGAAAGTCGGCCTAAATAGCAACGACATGCCAACATAATTATTATCGCCGGTCGGACATGGTCGTAGTAGCATCTTTTGCCGACATTCCTGTTATTGACTAAATATTTCGTAGTTCCCTAATCGTTTTTAACGTAACACATACATGTTACAGTATACATAAAACATATTCGATCATGTAAAGTGGGATAACAAACAGTGAAAATAGCACAAAGAATGTTGAGCAAAATATCAGTTAACGACGGGTATAGCATGCCCCTCACACCAAAGATCGACTTGTACTATAGCGCACATTGCTAAGGTTGTGTGGATCAGTCTATTTTATCGCGATGGGAGATCCACTTTTAACAGTAAACAAATACTCAAATTATTCGCTACGCGTTATCAATACAATATTATTTGTTGTGTAGATCATATTTATTTGCAATTAGGAACCACAATATACCGAAATATCTTGCATATGCATCGACAAAAATATTAGAAACGTAACTAACGGCACGAGTAGCGAGCGAGCTACCGGAGCCGCGCTAAGCGTCGGTACTCGGGTAAAATTCGCAAATCTTTCACCTTTCAAGTATCGGCGCGGCAACAAATTTAATGTAGCTAGCCGCTCACCGCCCGATTGTCTACGCTGCGACGCATCTCGACGGTCGTAGGCAAATCGCGTATGATCGTAAAGGTAGGTAAAGCTAAGTTCTTATACAGCGCAGTATCCAGTCCTCAGGACTGCTCAAAGCACTTTACACTTTAGTCCCTGGCAGACCTCTTCAATCGAACACCATCTCGACTTCTCTGGGACGAATATCCACCACTGTCTATCGCATACAGCTGGGTGAACTGAAGCAATGTAGAATAAACGAACTTGCCCAAGGTTCGACACCGCCGCACTGGATTCGAACCCACGTTCTCTCAGTTGAGAGCCCTGAGCTTTTAAAGCTGCGCTACTGCGCTCTACATAAGCTAGTGACTGGCCTACGACTGACCGCCGCACACCGGTTAGCTGTGACGCAACGAAGGGCAAATTGCCGTTAGAAACTATGTATTTGTTATGGTAATTACCAACAAATCAAGTCGAAAATATAGGCGTACATTTGTCTTGGTAAATTAGGCATAGTACAAATTAAAACAAATACATCACAATTATAATTGCAATTTTTAAGTTGATAATGTCGATTATGATTACCATATGTGTCCTTTGTAAATAAATGTTGCTCGAACAACTTTATTATTTGTAATATTTTTAGAAGACGACAGTGCCAATACTGTTCATTGCAATACAATTTAGTACCGCTCATTGATTAAACGAAGTCATACCATTGAGAGTGGTGTGCATCGAGTTTTAACCAACTTTGAAGGCGTGATGCAGAGCCTGTTACAGAGTCGATTGTACACGATTACAATAGAGTGTCGTAGGAGGTCTATATAGCGTGCATGAGAGGAATGAAGACGGACAACTGTACAGTTTCCGAGAATCACATCGAAGAAGTTAATTATGCCTTCGACCGATATTGGACCAGTCGGGGTGTCCTATGTTGGACCACTGGTCCAATGTAAAACACCCGTGGTCCACTATACGTACCATCCCATGCAACACACATGATATATGAAAATGTGTCATACTGAAGTTTCTGCATGTGTATATTAGACTCCTACTTATGGCCCGGGACCTTGTTGAGTAACAGGGGAGGCCTACATTTTTAATCACGGGGTATATTATTTTCTGAAATGTTCACTTTGTTTGACAGTTTTGCTGGAATATGCGGGAAACTAAAAAACAAATAATATTTGTTTCTTCAAAACGCCTCATTATTTTATTGATAATCACCACACCTTGCTTAAAGTTTGATAGACATGGCTATTATTTTCACAGACAAGCAATAATGTGAAACTGCCTCTTATTATGTTATCAATGGTCAATAATTGCATATGTGGCACGTATACTTAACCCGTAGCAAGCATCATAAGTCGATCACGCTCATTTGGGCAAAAACATCCCGTATTCAAACCTAGCCCCTCCTGCCAGAACGACCAAAACTAAAACATGGTTTATTTAGTTTTATATACAAAATACTATTATTATTATATTATATCAATGACATACTTGGGAATGTCGCATCTGTTTGATTGATTTAGGCTACAAATTATATTTTCCAGAGACAAAACGGAAAGTGGACCCAAGAGGAACTGGATAGTGCGGTCATGTCATTCAGAAATGGAGACGCTGGCCTCAACGCAACTAGCAAGACCTAGGGGGTTCCGAAGGCTACCCTGAAGCGGCACCTAAACAACAAAAACAAAATCGCTAATGGTCCAAGAAAGTATTTTGGTCGCCCTTGCACTCTGCCGCCAGAGTTGGAGAACATGCTGGTGGAGCATGTTTTAAAACTGGAGAATATGCTGATTGGTATGACCAGGAAAGATTTGATGGATATGGCATATCAGTTGGCTGAAGCGAATGGGATAAGGCATTGCTTTAACACTTAAAAACAAGCAGCTAGCAGACATTGGTACCGTGATTTTATGAGGAGACACCCTGAACTCTCCCTCCGTCAAGCCGAGGCAACTTCTATTACGAGAGCCAAAGGGTTTAATCGTGAGAGTGTGCATGAGTTCTACGATAAACTAGAAACTTTGGTTGACACGTACTGATTCGATGCTACAAACATCTTTAACGTGGATGAATCGGGTATAACAACTGTGCAGAAGCCTGGCCGGGTCTTTGAGAAAATAGGGAAAAGGCAAATCGGATCTCTTACTAGTGGTGAGAGAGGCTTTACTACAACAGTGGTGTGCAGCATGACTGCAGGGGGAAACTATGTTCCACCAATGATAATTTTCAGGCGTAAACGCATTATAGAATCACTGGAAGCGTCAAAGTGAATAATGAATCAGGCTGGATGAACAAGGAACTCTTCGTCGTCTGGCTGAAGAACTTTGTATCTCATGTTGGCTGCACCAAAGACAAACATGTTCTGTTGATTTTTGATGGTCATTCGTCACACACGAAAAATACTGAAGCAATCCATTACGCCCGGGACCATGGAGTCGTCATATTATATATTCCTCCACACACAACGCACCGTCTCCAACCCCTTGATCGGGTTTTCTATAAACCTGTGATGACCTATTACAATGTGGAATGTGACACTTGGCTGAGGACCAAACAAACTACAGTCACCATCTCCTCAGTCTGTCGTATCTTCGGAAGGGCATACGTACGCTCTGTTTCCATGGTAACTGCTGCCAATGGTTTCAAGTGCACAGGCATTTTGCCTTGTGATCGGAACATATAGACTGATGCAGATTTCGCCACCCACCCACCCACCCACTCACCCTTCCGCCCGTCCGTCCGTCCATCCATCCATCCACCCGTCTGTCTGTCCGTCCATCCGTCCATCCATCCATCCATCCATCCATCCACCCATCCATCCATGTATCTATTATAGGACGAGGTTTAATTAGCTTGATAAAACACACGTAGTAATATATGCACAAAGACTGCATGCGAAGAATGGCTCCTTGTAACGTCATGCATATCTTGTATGACTCACGTTTAGACCAAGGTTTTTGAATTGAAACAGTCAGTTCGAGCCTTATAGTCATCGACATTGACGAGGAAGTCTGGTGTAGATAAGACGTTATTTTAGCGCGACCCCTATTCTTCGCCAACTGCACTGGCTACCTATTCAACAGCGCATACATGGAGACACGGTGTACTGAAACATTTCGTCTTGAAATATATGGTCGATTTTCAATGGTGCGCATGCGCGGTGCCCTATATGGGTCATATTGAGTCACGTGCAAATTTCCCGGCAAGCTTACTGAAATATTCGGTCGTTGGATGTTGCAGCGTGACCAGGTGACTGTAAGTTCCGAATTATATTGGAATTTGCATTGGACTAATGTATTTTTTACATGTACACCTGCAGGGTTAGTGGTATGGATGGACGTGGTCGCTGTACCCATCTGATTTGTCATTCTGTGGCCCACACACGGATAGCCTAGGGCTAGGCTCTAGCGTGTTCACTGACACTGTCAGTGTCACTGACTGACACTTGCATGACATCCATGCCCCCCTCCGGCTGCAACACTTCTTCCACTTTGTTTAGGTTTAGCCTTAGGCTTAGGTTGAGTTTGAGACTAGTCTTAATCTGATACTAAGACTGCCTGTTATGCCCGCAATGCCTATAACCTATGGCTATGTCACGGCTACAGCTATGGCCTATGCCATGGCTATGTCCCTATGGCTATGCCATGGGCATTGGGACATATAGCCATGGGTTAGTTTCAGGGTTGTGGCTTAAGTTAAGGTTACGTTATCAACAACAATAGTTTTGCTTTTTCCAAGCCTCGACCTATAATTTATAACCTTATATCATGACCATGGATGTAAGGGAGGAGTTATTCTAACACTGATTCCTTGGAGACTACTTGATCGATTTAAATAATATATTGCAAATGGGAAATAGTGCAGTTTGTTATGTGTTTATTGCATGTATCTTCTGTATCAGGCTGTACATGATTTCTCTTTAGATATGTTATTCATTCCATTGCAGTGCATCGTACAAGAGGCTTGTTATAGAGCCGTTTCTGTTTGGGCGAACCCTTGAAGCCCTCGGCCTGAACGAAGAACAAGCCAATGCAATTGTAGGTTAGGCAGGTGTGACACCGTCAAGGAATCTTCAACGTGGTGTTGGCCCACAAGACATTGGGGTCCGGCCTCGCTGGAAGTCCATTACACAGAGCCTCGCTTCCGATCTCCAGCAGGTTGCGCCCGGTGTTGTTGTAGAATAAGTTATAAACTTCAGTGGCAAAACAAAATGGCTCAGTGACGTTATCGTGGAACGGACTGGCCCCGTGTCATTCAGTCCACGTTCGCCCCGAGGATGGGAGAATAGTGCGTAGACACATTGACCATGTGAGGAGTCGCTGTGTGATTGGTGATAGCTCGGTGCCGGAGAAGACACCATCTTCTGAACTGCCTCTTGAATTGTCTCCCAAACTGCCACCGGAGGAACCTGTTCATGCAGAACTGCCTGACGTACCGCTTGTCGTACCACGTGACGTACCGCCTGACATACCACGTGACGTACTACGTGACGTACTGCATGACGTAACTCAGCCAGAGATGGAATCTCCTCACACATCTGAACAGAATTGTACAACCAGTGCAAATCTTCGTAGATCAGGGAGACACCATAGAGCACGTGAGAAACTTAACTTAACTCACGATCACTCGTAGGAAAGTGATTGGAAAAGAAATTGTGAACGTTGGTAGTGGCATGTTGAATAACTTTAGTTAGAACTGAACGATTGGTATATATATGCTTTTAGTTAATCATCATGTTGTGTACTAGAACTCCACGAACACTGCGTTAGAGAACGCCAGGGACATTGGATTATAACACTATAAGGACACTGTGTCATATTTGTTTAGCAAACGAGTTATAACATTATAATCAAGATGGTGTGCATGAATAAACTGTGTGACAATTTATTTAACGTTTACATCTACTCAATTAATGCACTCACAATCTAGGCTAAATATGATCAAAGCTAAACATGTATCATTTGGCATAATAATAAAATTATTATGATTACAGGTAGATTAGATTTATGAAAGCCATTTTTATAAATTGTACACATTCATTCATGACTAATACATACACATATTCTATCCCAATTCAATTGTCAATACAAAACAAACACCATCAGACGGTGAATCAATAGATTTTGCCCAGTATAGTAATTATAATATCCTAATAGTAATACTATCCTTAGTAAATTCATTATTTGTTATTATTATCAAAATTATGTGATGCATGCAGCCTACAACTTTTAATTTAACTCAACTATGCACAATCGTGTGCATAATTACAGTTATCAACTTATAATGAATATGAACTATATGACAGCAAAAAACAGTCGTTCTCATATTCTTAAATGTAGGCTAATTCAGTAATTGCAGTGACATTGGCCCCAATTAATTATTCATGCATTAATAACACAGTTCATATATGATGATATTATCAAAAGCAAGCTTGCTTTCACAGCGACAACTGGCAACGTAACAGTCAAATATTGGCAAATATTTCAGACCAAACGTTTCGTGTATGTAGCCTAATGAAATATTTGGTATATTTGTTTCCTCTCGTGCGTTTCATCACTACACAATACGTAAAGGTCATAGGTCAAAATCTACCAAATATTTCAGCGACCAAATGTTTCGCTTAAGTAATGAAATATTCGGTTATCTATTTCCGCTCGTGCGCATATGACTTCTGCGCCGACCAGATATTTCAACGACGAAATGTTTCGCTACAACGGTTCTACCATATATGGGCATCCGCCTTCTTAAATAAGTTTTCGAAAACGAGACTGCGAGTAAATAAAGACACGTGCGTCGATATAGATAGCCATTTCTATGTTAATGTGCCTATTCTTATGTCCATTACAAGCACGTTTTGAGACATATCTACATTCGTAAGTACCTATACGTTTATACAGTTTGCTGTTTATATTATTATGTTGATAAAATTTCGTGCGATTTTGTTAAACATTATTAGAAAAAGTTGTTTTTGATTGGAAAGTTTACGACTATGGAATGGTAAAAAAAACAACCAATGACAGTTGAAGACTCACAGCATGGCAAAACGCAACGAAATTGTAATGTATACACATCACAGACCTTTGTTATGTATTAGCAGCTTTACAGGAGTTGACTATTACAAACAGGTTCGTACAGTTTCGTCCGATAACGTGAACTATGTCGTAGGTTTACACCGACACATAGCGAATGTGCTACACCGTCATTAGTTGCCGCTAATATAAATACGTAGTTTTGCATAACATTAATTTAATGTCTCGCAAACATCGTTATGCCTCATTTCCTGTAAATATTTTATACCCATTCATTGACCAAGATTTACATAGGCCTCATTCCCCAAAGATCGGTGGCACAGAGCAGGATAGCTATTAGAAACCTGCCATGATGTGTGACCATGACGTTGAACTGGGCTGCACGGCAGCTGGGTCCTGGCTATGTTCAATGTTGTCATCATCATGATGGCTAGCTGTTGACTGGGCAGTTTCAGCAGCTAATTTCCGCTTCTTGTGTCTCTTGTCCCTCTCCAGAGACATCTCCCTGGGACCAACATTCTTCACATGACCCAGATTTATCTCAGGATCCGAGTGGGACTCTGTCGGCTTCCCGTGGATGAAGTGCCTCGAGCATACACGGTGATCTTTTATCGGCGCCATTAAATGAAATGAATGTTTGCGATCAGCCCTTGAGAATGCCAATATCCACCTCTTCCTCTTTGGCAAATCCTTCTCTCTTCGCGTTGGGAAGCAAAAGAGCCTGAAATTACAGTAGTGAATAACAATTAGTTTTCAAGGTAGCAATCTCTGATGTTGTCTCATACAGTATTAAAGAAAAATGTATCCGATCATTTTTGTTCACATCAGTTCAATAATTACAAATAGTATATCCATTTAGGCATTACAATTTTGCAATGTTATGATCACTGGTGATCGGTGATAGGCCTATGTCCCATAATTATGTGATCTTGTGAAAAATTACTTACTGGTATAATGGCATTTTCATCAAGTAGGATTAAATTTAATAATTTACAATTGTCTTACTCAAAGGGAGGTTGACATGAGCGTCCTGGCGCCCCATGATGCACCCCGTGTTGTTGGTTGTCTTACTCAAAGGGAGGGTGCCATGAGCGTCCTGGTGCCCCATGATGCACCCCGTGTTGTTGGTTGTCTTACTCAAAGTGAGGTTGACATGAGCGTCCTGGTGTCCCATGATGCACCCCCTGTTGTTGGTTGTCTTACTCAAAGGGAGGGTGACATGAGCATCCTGGTGCCCCATGATGCACCCCGTATTGTTGGCCTCTTCCGCGAATTTGGGCGAGACAGACCTCTGACCTTCAAGATTGGTGCCTCGATCAAGCCGTTTTTGTTGATAGTACCGTGTTCGCAAGTGTTCATACAACACGTTCTTATTTTATGGCATTTACACCGGCGATGGGACGTCCCCGGACATATGCCACCGACTCGGCGAAAAAGGGCCAAATTACGCAGACAACGACAATATTCGCGCCAGACGGTTTATTTGATAAAAACCAGTATGGATTTGTGGAATGACACAAGTTAACACAAATGAAAGAGCTGGAGTAAGACTAAGAACAGATGCTGCGTTCGCAAAACTTCTTCTAGACAGATTAGTAATTTCAAAATAGTCAGCTTCAACCACGCATATTTATTCGTATGAATATATTATTATGTTGCTTTTTATGTTCAGAAAACCACCACCCTTCAATACTGCGAAAATGTCCATAACAATAACATGTATCGATAGCTTGCGACTGATTTATGTGAGAGAGCAGATAATTACCGTTATTATCCAAAGAATTGCAGCCCATGTTTTTGTACATATAAATTATAGAAGTTTTGTTTTAGTTGTTTTTCATTTTGGTCTTTCACGAAAAAAGCACATCCAAAACATTACCATTTATCAATAACATGCATTTTGTAATTTATACTTCTACATTCATACATTTTGTAGAAAAATGTTGTAAATTTATTTTCCGTTTCATTTAATTAATTCACTTCATATTACTTTGTGTGATTCAATTCAAATACAGTCAGGGTTGGCAGGTAGGTTTCTGACAGGACAGTTTACAAATTGTTTGCACGTTGATGATACCGAAGCCACAGAAGCTTTGCTTCAAGGAACATACTTTCCCAGTCAGAAACCTCCATAGGCCATAATAATGTTTTTGTTAAATCAAGCCAGGAAATCTATAATAAAATGTCGTGTTGCTCTCATAAGAGACACGACTAACTGCTGGAATCTTCTTCTAAATACTTACAGTGACTCGGCCAGCCTTTAGACAAGTGTAGCCAGCTTGCAGTGGCACCTTGCAGTCCAGCTAAAGAACAAAGGGGATATTGATCCTTGGACAGTAACAGGTGGTAATCCACCCTCTGAGTAAACAGTAGAACTTGGTGGATACTGCCAGGGGTTCACCCACTGCCATGTCCTCCTCATTAATTAGCAGTGTTAGATGAATGACATATTGAGATCACAACTAAGGCAGTGGGTATTTTGCATGGTTTACTATTGAATTCCTCAAACTTTGTTTTGTTGAACTATCATTGAGAAATAAATTTTTCGGATAAAATTACTTTGTGACTTTATTTCCTGTAACCTTCATTCCAGCCCACCAATGTTCTACCTGTACTTAGTTAATAAGTTGACACGTGTAAATTTTCTATTTGTTTGTTATGTACTACATGTTTACAATATATACACAATAATAACTTTGGCACTCTCATATCATTGTACTTTTTTCACAACTGGGCAAATTACCTTTTCACACTTGAGGGCTGGGAAAATGACCATTGGGAGCGGTATTGTTTATTGGAATAATTGCTTCTACTTCCTAAATATTGTATGTAACATGAGCCACGGTTGGTTGAAATTAGTTTTATTATGATCCACCTGACCTGCCTAGATCTACTGATTTAGTGAGCGATTTCATTGACTGAGCTTAAATTCAGAGTTTTGCAAAGCGATCAGCCAGGGGGTACTGCTGGCTGGCACTAACGTAATCAGCAGCAGCGACCCCTGGCGCGCGAGGATGGGTCGTACGTACATCGAGAATAACAGAAAGGTGGCTACCTATGTACTTCCGGTCAAAACGACGGTTCCCCACTCATTCCCGCTAAAAAGGCGGCTCCCTATGTACTTCCTAGCAATTTTGTTACTTGTCATAAAATCATATATTATATATTTTATAATGTTGTTATGACTTAATTTATGTAAAGTATCAATGTTTCCAGAAAAATAGGTTGTTTTTTATAAGTGTAACTGATTTATGTAATGTCACATCATCATTAATAATGTATACATACCTGTGTGTGTGTATATACATGCAATTGTGAACATTGTATGATTGATTTAAATGTGCATGTCCCCATCTACAATGAAAGGTCAGCTCACACTTTCAATTTAAAGTATTAATGTCAAAATTATGGAGTTCTGTCAATAATATGACTGTTGTGAAGCATGTATTTGTTATACCTGCATGATGTATATATGTCAACATTTAATATTTGATTAAAATATTATAATTACACTGAAACACTTGTGTGACTGTTATGTATATTACACTTCATTACCAGTGTTGCATGCGTGTGACTCTGCTGTCACATATATAAAGACCCATAATTGTATATTTTGATATCAGCCAAATGCCACAATCCTTTGGAAACTAGCTGTCATGTGTGACATATCACATAAATAACATGTCACTAGTTGTAACTACAGTCATATTTAAATAATTTACACACACACTTGAACAATTCAAACATATTGCTTACTTTGGTGCATGTGATGATTTCATCACCACTGCATTATCTAACAAGATAAAGTCCTTAAAGAAACTAAACAAAATATGTTACTAAATATATACAAAGAAATACTGCTAAAAAATCCAACTAAAATCTTGTTGATGAAATGCCAGTGGTTTATGAAAATCAATGAACATAGAAAGAGATGTGTATGTGGAAGTTGGCAACTGTTCACTAACAATGAAACAAAGATAGAGATAGAAATGTTAACATGTTATGTAGAGCACAAGCAGCAGTTATTACGTGAAATATAATAAGTTCACATTTTGAATATCCTTGATTCGTCTGAATCTACAATTGAATCGACCATTAATTTCTTAGAATTTGGTCATGAGTCAGTGTTCCGTTATCTCTGAGCTGTGTAACAATGCAAGGAAAGTCATGATAAATACATATGTATATGCACTGTCGCCAAGGAGTTATCCATTTATCTCCCAGGCGATGCCGTCTGGCACTGTAAATGGATGACATATGAAACATTCTTGCATCATGTACACTACCTGGGGGACCAACAAACACATCAATGAATTTTGTATTTTTATCACATATACCTTGTAGAAGAACATAATAATAACCCTTTCTGTTAATATAGTCATCGCCATGGCATTGCGGACGAGAACATGTTTGTGCTGTGTTGTTTCTGAATACTGTTCGGGCAAAGAATGTGCTGCTATGAAAAGTGGGGAATGTCCTGTAGTACCTTTGCTATTATTCGATGTGCAGTGCTCTGTTAGATGTTAAATTAATCTGAAATTTCGCAAAAATTGTTTATGTTTGCCATGTACCAGTTTGGTGCCTGTTTCGAGAAGAAAGTTCACAAAGCGTTTGAACTAGGCATTGTTGAGACGCATGTGTCTGCTGAAGAAGTGTTCGTCCATCACAAGTAACAGGTCAGAACGAATCCCTGTCTTCACAACCATAACAGGATGCCGGTCTTCTCGCAAACGTAGAGCAAACAATCTTCTGAAAAAAGGATTTACACACACTTAAAATAATAATTTAAATTGTAGTAACATAGGTAATACATTTGTAAAGGGCAAAACTTTCTTATTTTATTTATTATTAGGGTAAATAAAATGAATTTGATATCAACATATATGTTTTGTAGCCTGTGCACTTCAGTGTTCATTTTATGAATTAACACTTCCATGTCAAACTTACTGCAATTTTAATATATACTAATATGAGTTCTAATTAGGGATAATAGTAATATGATAGTAAAATATACAGTTGTAGCTCTGCCTTGGCCTTAGGTTGTCGCATAAAATAATTAGGACTAGGAAAATAATGGATAGTAGTTAATATGCAGGCAGCAATGCAGTGTTCGTTTTTCTTCAAAATTTTACATAAAATAATGCGTAGACTCATTACATTTACACTTTATAATTTCGCTAATGAGGATAATGGTTGTATTGTAATTGAAGCGTCTGAAGAAAAACGAAGACGCGCAACGTCGATGACCGTAACTTCGTAAGAACATGTAAGCGGGCGATATTATAGTTTGTTCAATAATACATGTTTCATACCTCGTTCTCTTGCGCTGCCATTCGATTTCGTTAATAGCCGTAGCGTATTTCATCTTTGTAAAGATGTGGACATAGTATGCAAAGACTACTACGCAACAACGTTAAACAATTTCCATGTTTATTTTGGTCAACTATCTCTTACAGAAAAACGTAACTAATATCAACAATACCTGCGCATGCACACTACGTGCAATCACTGGAACGCGCTGCTGGGAGGCGTGGTGGTGAACACGAGTTGTGAATACGACTTCACGAGGTGATTGGAACGCAGCATTACTCCCGTCAAAATGGCGTCCCTGTATATATTTACTTCCGTCAAATGGTGTGGTCACCGTACTTTTGGTCACATGACTTTTGTTCACATGTTTTCCCTAACACAGAGTCTGTAATATTTAATTATTCTTGTAGAAATCCATCAACGGGCATCAAAGAGACAACCGGTCCCTACAGCCACCGGGACAGTGCCGGCCCCCACAGCCACCGGCACACTATCGACCCTGACAGCCACCGGAAAAGTGCCGGCCCCGACAGCCACCGGCACACTACCGACCCCGACAGCCACCGGAACAGTACTGGCCACGACGACCCCGCCTCCGTCACCGACCAACCGGGTGAAGGTGCTACCACACGTCGCCTGTTGTCTGTGCAGTAGCACCTTCACCCGGAGAAGAAATTGGCACCGACGCGTAAAGCAGGGGCGGTGCCAAAGAAAGCAAGACAAGCAGCAGCAGAAGTCTGTCAATGTAAGGAGTATAGTAAACAAAAGAAATGAACTAAACATTCTGGTAGAATAATAATCACATAATAGGTATAACCGAATCATGGGCCACCACCGATATATCAGATGCCGAATTGGGACTGACAGGATATGTAATGTTTAGAAAAGATAGAATAGGAAGAAGGGGGGGTGGTGGAGTTATTTTATATATTAAAGAATCTATCCAGGCATATGAAATAACATTAGAAAGAGAAGCAGATTGCGAAGAAGCTGTTTGGTGTAACATAGTTACAGGAAACTCAACGTTAACAGTTGGGTTAGTTTATAGAAGTCCAAACATAAGCATAGAAAAGAATGAAAAAGTACAAAACGCTATAAGGGAAGTGAGCAAACGGGACTGTTTTATTATGGGGGATTTTAACCATGGGTATATACAATGGAAATCTCAGCAGGGTACGGGGAGTGAAGACCACACGTTTTTATTTTTAGTACAAAACAGTTTTCTTTCTCAACATGTGCTAGAACCAACCAGGAATGAGAATGTGTTAGACATAGTTTTGTCCTCACAGAATGAATTAGTTAACAATGTCAATATATATGTTAGCCACTGGGGCGTAATGATCAAACCAGATACATTTTACCATCAAAGTAAAATCAGAAAGGAATAGTGAAAGGCAGTACAGGAGAAATTTCCACAAAGGAAGATATAAGGACATGGGGACATATTTAGCAAAGATAGCTTGGAATAACACACTGAAGAATAAGACAGCAACAGAATGCTGGAATATCTTAAAGAGTGAAATTGAGTGCATCGTCGATAAATTTGTTCCCTTGAAAAAAACAAGGGACACGGTCTAAAAAGAAACAATTATCGAAAGAAGTCATTATAAAATTAAGTACAAACAAATGATGTGGAAGACTGGAAATTATGAAGACTACAACATTTATAAAGAAGCACTAAACCAAACTACAGCTGAAATTAGAAATTCAAAGAGAAACTAAGAACAACAATTAGCTTGTAATATAAAACTTGACAGCAAGAGTTTTTATGCGTGTGTTCGAAGCAAACAGAAAGTTCAGGATAAGGTTGTTCCTCTAGAAGGTAGTGCTGGAAATATAATATCAGAGGGATTCTTAATGGCAGAAGACCTGAATGAGTATTTTAGTTTGGTGTTTACCAGAGAAGATAAACAATTTGTATACCTGGGCGGTACAGTGTGTGAGGATGGAATGAGTAAAGAAATACAGAGGAGGGTGCAAGCAGGAGCAGCAGCATGGAAGAGGGTAGAAGGCATTATGTGGGACAGAAAACTGAAGAAACAACTGAAAGGAAAAGTCTTAGAAACATGCGTTGTACCAGCCTGTATGTATGGGTTGGGAACATTGCCACTGACAGAGAGACAGGAGGAGAAACTACAGGTGGCAGAAAACAACTGTGTCAGAAGAATATGTAGAGTAACACGAGAGGATAGAAGGAATATGAAGGAATTGAGAGAGGCGATTGGAATGAAAAAACTAAAGAGGAAAGTAGCCGGTAACAGAATGAGATGGGCGGGACATGTACATAGAATGGGTGAAGACAGACTGGCGAAAAGAGCGTGGGAAGTAGAAGAGGGACCCCACCCCGCAAGGGAGCAAGGGGAAGAAGAAGAAGTTTACCAGAGAAGTCATTAGTTCACTGCCAGTACCAGAGGCTAAGTTCAACTGGGCAGAATCAAACTATTTAAGACAGTTAATTGTAACCCCAGAAATGGTAGCTAAGAAAATAAGGGCTATGAAGGATAATAAATCATCTGGAGTGGATGGGATTCCGCCCAAACTACTATTGAAAATTGTAGAACAAATTAGCATACCGCTTGCAACAGTTTTCAATTTGTCATTAGAAGAGGGAGTGGTTCCTTTAGAATGGAAAGAAGCAAACATTATACCGTTATTAAAAAAATGTCAGAGAAACAAGTCAGAGAACTATAGACCAGTGAGTTTAACATCGGTGACTTGCAAATTATTAGAACGACTAATTAAAGATCACATTGGCAGGCAGGCAGGCAGGCAGGCAGGCAGGCAGGCAGGCAGGCAGGCAGGCAGGCAGGCAGGCAGGCAGGCAGGCAGGCAGGCAGGCAGGCAGGCAGGCAGGCAGGCAGGCAGGCAGGCAGGCAGGCAGGCAGGCAGGCAGGCAGGCAGGCAGGCAGGCAGGCAGGCAGATAGGCAGGAAAGGAGGGAGCTAGGAAGGTGGGAGAGAGAGGAGAGAGAGAGGGGGGGAGGGAGGGAAGGAGTGAGCGAGGCTAAACTATAGTTTGCTTTTAGTCGCAATTGCTTCATACATTATGAAAGACGAGACACGACACAAATACTAAAAGGTTAGTATAAGCGGAGGCAGGTTAGATCTTCATAACCAGGACTGCTCTGGTTCTGGAATACACACAGAAATCGGCCTATTAGCAAAAAGAGGATACAATTAAGAAATATTTGTGGTTTCGAATCAATTTATGCAAATACAAGCGTGTAGGCTGTTTATTAATTGTTACATATTATTGTTTTGCCTACATATATAGCAATTTGCAATTGGGCAAGTCTCTTGGTATTGATCCAAAAGATATTTCTTCAGATATAAAGAGAAACCGTGAAGACTTTGAGTATTGACTTTTCCCGTAATTCTAGGTGGCATGTTTCTGAGTAGAGTTGGCAGGTAGTATCTTATACACTTTCTGGCTCGGGAGGTACGGCTGTACGGAATAGAGATGTAATGCTTTGCCTAATGTAATGGCCATGGTGTGTGGTATTTAGTGAAAATAAAGATTTACAGTAAGAAGGAACGTTAGTATTTAGCATTTTTGCGTAACAATGTCGTCGACTTTCAATAAGTTTAGTGATTTCATTAGAGGTTCTGTATGGGAATTATATTCGCTATGGGTAATAATTCTTATCGCCTTTTTCTGCACTTTCGAAATTCTGTTTGATTTAAAGCCCCACAATAAAATACTATAATTGACGTGTGGCGCAATTAAGGAATTGTACATTATCTTTAGAGCACATGTAGGTAAGAAGTGCTTTAACTTATTTAATATACCAAAAGTTCGTGATAGTTTGATGGCAATTTTATCAATTTGAGCTGTCCAATCTAATGTATCATGGATAGTTGTGCCTAAGAAGTTAAACTCTTGAACACGATCAATGTGTTGGTCATCTATTTTTAGCGATAATTCGATACCCACGGTACTGCGTTGTGGAAAATGAAACAACATATATTTCGTCTTGCTAGCATTACGAAACAGTTTGTTTACTGATAACCATTTACTTATTTTTTTCCTATTACTTATTTACGTTGATGCTTAAAGTAATGTTATCAAACACATCTGAAGTAGATTGGAAGGAACATATGTACCAATTAGGGTAGTGTCATCGGCATATAATATCGCATTGAAATTATTTCTAGCGTGATGAACATCATTTATATATAAGATGACTAACAATGGTCCCAATATGTAACCCTGAGAGACACCTGTAGAGATTTATTGGATATTACATCACCGAATTGTACAAATTGGAGCATATTTGTAAGATAACTGATTAGCCAGTATAACGGTGTCTTGTTTATGCCGTAGCGTTCAAGTTTTTAAAATAAAATAAAGTGGTCTAGTGTATTAAATGCTTTTGAGAGGTCTAACAATGGATATGGGAACATTACCCTTGTCTAAGCTTTGTAAAAGAGTGTCTGTCATTTCCAGTGTAGCCATCTCCGTAGAATGTGCTTTTTAAAAACCGTACTGACTTTTAAATAATATTCCATTTGTAGTTAAATACTCATATAATTGGTTATACACAATTCTTTCGAAGACTTTGGAGATAGACGGCAGCAACGAGATTGGCCTGAAATTATCTAGCATCGTTTTATCGTTTTTCTTATACAGAGGAATTAACTTTTACAATTTTTAGTTTGTGTGGGAAAATTCCTGTGGTGAGCTATTGGTTAATTATGAGAGACAAAGGCTTGGCAATTAGCGGGCTGATTTTCGTTAGCAAATTTATGGAGATTGAGTCATGTCCTGCACTATTTGTTGGGTCAAATTCCTTTACAACTGCCAATATATCTTTTTCTGTAACATGTTTGAATATAAAAGTGAACGGAGGTTTGTCCTTTAGTTATCTGGTAAATGCTCTATTAAAGGATATCTTTTCTGCCAGTTTATTGCCAATATTTACAAAGAATTCATTAAATTTATGCACAATTTCCCTTTTGTCCGAGATGTGTACTCCGTTTATATAAAAACAAGTTAGGAAATTCAAATTGCTTATGGTTTTATTTAAGAGTTGTTTAATGGTATCCCAAGTTTTTCTTATGATAGATTTATATTGATCGAATACGTTTGTGTAGTGAATACGTTTCGCTTCTCTGATAGCTCTATTTAAACTATTTTTATAAACGCAAAGATTTATCAATGACGCATTGTACGATATGTCATTTTGCCCAGTCTGTTTTAATTTGCGATACAGTTTGTCTTTATCTTTTATTGAGTTGATTGTTTTAATGGTTATCCAGTTTGATTTTTTGTGTTTGTACTTATTGTATCTAACAGTTTTTGTAGGAAAATGATAGTCATATAATCGGGAGAGTATATTTTCAAGTAAGTTATAATTAGTGTTTGGATCAGATAGCTTATTGAGATTTAATTGATCCGTGATGCACGATTGCCTTACATATTCATAATATTGTTTTGTTGCCTTTTCATTGTTTGTCCTGATTGTCACCCATTTGGGAGCACTTTGTTTAGATAACAGTTTATCGAGAATTATGAAATACGGTAAATGATCGGATTTGTTGCTCATAAATATACCTGCTGTGGAAGCAGTGGTGGCATTTGAAATCTTACAGAATATCTGGTCAACACGTGTGCAGCTATTTCGAGAGTAACGAGTCGGCAGGGTAATTTTTGATAAAATCCATTTGTACAGAATAAATCAAAATAGTGGCCGACGTTTTGTTTGTTGTTTACTTTCAACAGTTCAATGCTAAAGTCGCCTGTTATTATAGTTTCTGCATTTTCCTTTCCCAGTTTTGAAAGTATCGGTGCAAATTCTTCTATAAATGTGGATACTTAGTTCATTATTATTTAACTTAGGCGGTCTGTATATGTTTCCTATTGTGATGTTTTTATTTAGATTTGCACCAAATACATTAATAAAAAGCCCCTCCCAAACATCGGATGAATCATATACCTGTCTTACAATATATGAATAATGTACATGTAAATATACTAATAAACCTCCGTGACCGGAGCATTTTTTCCCTTGATAAATGATTTTGTAATTTGGTAATTGATATTGAGATAAGTCTGTGTCATCAGAAAGCCAACTTACCTGCAAACATATGGCACTGAAACCGATGTCTTTATTGATTAACTCTAGTAAGAGTGGGTAAATGTAGTTAAATTTTGAATTAATGCTTTGAACATTTAAGCTAAAAATAGTAAACTTTGAACATTTAAGCTAAAAATAGTAAACGTATCTATGGTAGCGGTGAGAGCGTCTTTTAAGTCTGTAGTGTCTATATATGTATATGTCTAATTTATCATCTGCATCACCGAGAAGCTGTATTAGATTATTTGCAATCGAACCTCCATAGTTTGGTAGTATTCTGTCCTCCAAAGAAGTACTACTTAAATTTAAATTGTGCGGCATACACTGTAGTACAAAGGTTTAGTATAGTGCACCAGGGTGGGATTACGTCATACAGATGCTTGCGTGGAGCAACTGTACCAAAGATATGAAGAATAAAGCAATGAAAACGTTGGACATAAATGCTGATGCATTTTGCACCATTAAACTACAAAACACGAAGGTATGGAGCGTGTTTTCCAAAACAAATTGACGTAAATTATAAAGGCAATTATGTAATATTATAAAATGACAACGAATTATACTATAGGCTCGTAGTATACAGCCCTGTAGTTACATGGCTATGAATATTAACCAGTGTCCTGATGAAGATTGTTCTGGAATGTTTTTATGTCTTCTGCAGCAACTTCACGGCCCTCCGCGTAACTTCCCATTTCGGAAAGTCGGCCTTTTGTTACGCGTCAACAGATTCTCCATGTAGGGGCGAACTCGTTGTTTCTCTGTTAAGTCCACATTCGTCAAGTCATCCATGAGGCGGTGCGGTGTAGTCACGAGCTTCACACGCGCAGCTCTCATCACTGATCCCCGTACATCTCTGATGTAAACACGCGCAATGATGTGTCGATGTTTCCCTTTTTGCGGTTTACCAGTTCGGTGTGCATATTCAATGGCTTATCGGATACGTTTTATGCGTGCGTTAAACGGATACGTAAAGGCATGGCACATTGACGCGTATATGGTGCGTAACAGGTGCGTAATCCCACCGATAACGGACGACAGAAAAGTATGTTTCAACATGGATTCGCCGAGCAATTCATTTTTAACAGTCGCAAATGGCTGCAATTAATGTTAACAGTCTTAAAGTCGACGAAATATGAACTAAGCAATCCAATATAAGGTTACAGATAAAACGTAGATGGCCTATGGCATGAACTATCGGTAGGCCTATCCAAACTATTACAATTGTACCCGTCTCCTATTGTTGTAGCTATTGTTCCCCATGCATTACAACATTTCTGCTAATCGTCGTAGGAAATGTGGCGTGGGCTGTAGACTGTCGAGGCATTTTCGCAACACGTGAAGAAGTAGGTAGGAAACACCCAATATGTCGTCATAATTTGGGAATCCTTGCTCCGTTTACGGAGCCATTTTGCAACATATTCGAAAGTTGCGTCAAACGCATCCGCTGACGCATCAATGTGTCATGTCACATTGAAAAGCGTGAGTTCGAAACTGTGCATTAACGGATGTGTTTTCCGGACGTTATATGCAATACGCATTACGTATCGTTTACTTGTCAATGTGTCACCGGCTTTAGTGGAGGACATTCGGCACTCGGAATAGAGTTGAATGTTGTCTGCGCACGCGCGCGTGTGTGTGTGCGTGTGTGGGGTGCGTGCGTTCGTGCGTGTGCGTGCGTGCGTACGTACGTGTACCATCCAAAGGAGGATGGACGCATGTTTGTGACAGGAACAATGACAGGCCCTCTGTTGTACGAGGAAGCAGGTTATGAAAACTTAATGACGTTGTCGGCGCATCACATGGACACCGATAAACACTATAGAGGTTTCGGCGATACCAATGCAAACAGCGTACAGCGTCATTACGAGCAGCAGTGAATCCTGCAACAACACAATGCAATGTGAACTATTCAGGGCGTTGATTCTCATCGTAACGTTATTTGTTTGCAATATGCGTGGTAAGTCGTTTGCTGTTGTGAAAAGGCTGGGCGTTTTTCAGTAAAATCATGTCATAACTGTGTATAAATTATACAAGTATCTATTTTAAAACATTGATCTCACAAATGTGTTTTAATGACCAATATTTAAAAAGCTTGACAGTAGCTTACGCATGTTAACCTTGGTATTCGTAAACAAACTCCAATTCGAGTAATTCGGATCCACGGAATATTTCTCACTTGAGAAATGTGGAAACGTCTACAGTTGTGATCAGTGTGTCCTTTGTTGTAAGACTGACACTTGTCTTCTTTCTTTGAAGACATGGTGTTGGTTTGGTTCTGCTCCCTTACTGAAGGCTAGGACTAGTCTCTGTTAATTGTCATAACAAATACTTCAACAGAGTTAGTATATGGTAGTGAAGTGAAAGCTGAATGAAAGAGGATTATCTTCGTTTCTGTTTTGGCCTTCTGGATGCTTACATAAGCTTCTAGAAGAACAGCCAGTCTCAGTTGCAATGAAGTGAGTTTACTTTGTGCCTAGATGCGATACAGGTCACTGAAACGATGTTTGTGTTTTATTTGCTTTTAAAACAATTGTGCTGATATTAGTATTATTGTTTGTGTTGGCAGATGACTCGCCTCTGCCGTCTCTTTGTTCATTTGAATCAAACATCTTCCCTTTATAAAGGGAATACGTTTAATTCCACATTAGTATATATATATATATATACTAATGTAGAATTAAACGTCTTCCCTTTCGTTCACCAAGTTTGGTGTTACATTTCGAGTGAATATATATATATATATATATATATATATATATAATGGGACAGGTGCACTGCAGTGTCGACAATCCCCTAAGGCGTACGGCTAC
This sequence comes from Escarpia spicata, assembly GCA_963995525.1. NCBI lineage: Eukaryota > Metazoa > Annelida > Polychaeta > Sabellida > Siboglinidae > Escarpia > Escarpia spicata. The sequence continues at coordinate 14,636,045 of OZ023210.1, forward strand.
CTCGGTGACGTGAACACAACTAAATCGGGGCGGATATGTCAAGCGTGGAATTTAAACGAGGTACGTCTCAATACTATTTGCCGTAATATACTCTGTGTGTGTATGTGTGCGTGTGCGCACGTGCGCGTGTGCCTTTTACTACTAGTAGAGCAGATTAGAGCAAATTTTGAAGTTAATCTTTGAAATGGTGATGCTAATGTATGAACGTTTATATTTTATATCAAAATTGCACACATGTTTTTACATATATTTTTATATATTGTTAGCCATTGTAAACCAATCAAAAGTCGTACTTATTATATGAACATCCAAAATGGTCGTCATTTTAAAATTAATGTATATTTTTATTATTCAATATCTATATATTCAAAATATACATGTATATATATCTAGTGTGTGTGTGTTTGTGTGTGTGTGTGTGTGTGTGTGTGTGTGTGTGTGTGTGTGTGTGTGTGTGTGTGTGTGTGTGTGTGTGTGTGTGTGTGTGTGTGTGTGTGTGTGTGTGTGTGTGTGTGTATGTGTGTGTGTGTGTGTGTGTGTGTGTGTGTGTGTGTGTGTGTGTGTGTGTGTGTGTGTGTGTGTGTGTGTGTGTGTGTGTGTGTGTGTGTGTGATTACACAGTCGTCCCATCTTATGTGATCTACCTTTTTCATGAGGCCTCGTTATTTCATCACCTCCGTTCCTTTGACAATCAGCCTGCCTCGATCCGCACCGTTCTTTCTTAGCTCAACCGCATGAGTTCCATCACGTCATCTACCCTTCTTACTCCTGTTCCATGAAGTCATCTACCCTTTTTACTCCTGTTCCATCAAGTCATTTACTCTTCTTACTCCTGTTCCATCAAGTCATCTACCCTTCTTACTCCTGTTCCATGAAGTCATCTACCATTTTTACTCCTGTTCCATCAAGTCATTTACTCTTTTTACTCCTCTATTTCTCCGAACTTAGTTGTTCTCACAACCGTGCCGCCTCAGTTGTTGATGTATGTTCTGTCAACTTCACCGTCTCCAGTTTATATTGACATGCTGACGTTATACGCAGTAATATGTCAATGCATCAGTATTTCTCCACAAAGCCACACGATAAGAAATGCCGTATGCCATGGGTAGACAACTACTGTAGAAACGCACCGCAACCTCACGCTTGCGACGCAGAAGTACCTTGGTGCTACACAATGGATCCACACACACGTTGGGAAACTTGTGACATTCCTATGTGTGGTAGGAATTGTTTTATTATGTTTCTCTTAAAGCACAATGTTAATGTTACACAAGATTGCATATGCCTGCATTTATATAATGGAAAGATCAGGATGTATGGGAGCCATTAGCATAGGAAGATGTAAACTGGTGCATGTTCTAACATTTTGAGGTAATTTGAATTTGGAATTTTCGAGATACGATTTTTTGAAGATGACAAATTTTACTCTTCAACCATAAATATGTTACGTTTTATTCCATTGCTATTTCAGATCAAGCCTTTCTGTTTCGTGTATATATTATAGTCAGGGATGTTAGAGATTTTTTGGTTCAGATTCTTCCAAAAACATCAAATTTGGCCTAGATGTTGCCCATACCATACTAATTCGATTTCTGACGAGCGCCAAGACTGGCGCGGGCCGCCATATTGGCGAAAACCAATATGGCCGCCACCCGGGTTAGAGGTCAATCGTAGCTAAAAAACCAAAAGGGCTAGAATCATGAATAATACCACTTTTTCGGAGACTGTAATTATCGTTTCAAGAAAACTGGTTAGTGTACCATAGGAAATACTTGTTAGTAAAACAAATTGGTTCCATCCGTGTGAGGGCGCCGTCAATTTACAAAATGGCGCGGACCGGAATGCCCCAGCTCTATGATTCACTAGCTCTGTTAGCATTGAGGATTTAGCATTTAGGACTGCTGGCGACGATTTTCACACATCAATTTTCACACGTCACCTGAAAAGTAGTTAATTGAAAGTAGTATCAATAAGCTTTCAAATGACATAAGTTACACCACTACATAGCATGTGTTGTGAAAACTAGACAGTAACAATTGCTGATCCAAAAGGACCTTTAGAGTGATCTTGGGGGGTGACCTTAACCTCAAATCGTCGAAATAAGATCAGAATCGGATTCCCCGACCCCGAAAACCCCTAAAAGAGGTATTATTCATGATTCTAACCCTTTTGTTTTTTTTAACTACGATTGACATCTAACACGGGTGGCGGCCATATTGGATTTCGCCAATATGGCGGCCCAGGGGGGCGCCCGTCAAAAATCGAAAAAGTATGGTATGGGCATCATTTGGCCCAAATTTGGTGCTTTTGGAAGAATCTGATCCAAACAGTCTCTATAATATCCTAACATCCATAACTATTAGTACAATTGATTGGTATTAATAATACTTACTAAAATATACAAATGTGTGTGTACGCGTGCGTGTGTACTTTTCTCCTCCGCTCGCTCCTCGGGCGCCAACTTTTAAGGATTAATCTACGACCCCTCGAAATAACAGTAACGCCTTGTTATCGTTGGTTTATATTACTTATACCGGTTTTACGATTCGAATTTGATGTTAAACGGATGTCAACGCTTTTTTCGATTGTTCCGCCGCCGCATCAATTAGGGACATTCTACATAACCGCTCAAATGTAGGTCATCACAAAAATAATTTGCGAATACTCCAGTAAACTGTATTCTGCTTCTACGTGTATGTAGCTCTGTCCGGAATATATGCAAGTTTGTACTAATGTACTGTGTGGTAACATGCAAAATCTAATTGTAATCGCACACGGCACACCTCTGGCACGTTTAACGCAACTTTCAACCGCAACACGTACGAAGACGTGACGTCATCGACCAACGCCCTCGACTTCATTCTCAGAGCTGGTCCGCTGCAGTCGCAAAACAATTTCCGTGTCAACGTCACCACGCAGAAGGGAGACTGCAGCGATAACAAACAGATGATAATATTTATATTTTCACGGTTTTAGGGTTCGTATCTGACGTTAGGCGGACGTAAATTGATTGTTCGTAACGTTCATACTGATGTAAGCAGATAAACACAAACACGCACATTCATACACTCAAGCGTATAAGTATCATGTTCCGTTTAGTTTTAGTCAATAATAATAATTGGTGATGACTTGTTCAAATACAGGCAGATATGGTGCATTTAATAAACGAGTGATCAGTTCTGACAGATTGTCTTGTTTATGAAAATGTTCACCCGTTAGATGACTGATTTAAAATCGAGGAACAACAAAAACGTATAAAAGGGAAAGACTAATGAAAAGAATAATACAGAACACAGTCCAAAGGAATGTTCACTATACCATATGTCAAATTAAGGAGTGACAGAACCGGTACAGCGCATACTAAAACATCATGATGTATATATATATAGTGTTAGACCACACCTAAATGTCGGACCAATACTAGTACGTCCAAAGTAGAAGACAATAAGAAGACAGGCTGCGTCTACCAAATCTTCTATAAGAACTGCAATAACGAGTACATGGAGAAACAAGGAGAACTTTTGGTACAAGTCTGAAAGAACATGAGAAAGACAATCATAACCAGACGTTTCATCCGAGAAAAAACGAAAACGGTCAACAACCATTGAACACAAGTCGGCAATAACAGACCATGCTGACAGAAACAACCGTGTAAGAGAGTGGGAGGGTGAAAGCGTGGTGGACAGAGAGACGGTCAGAGGTGCGCGCTGGATTAAGGAGGACATCTGGATCCGTAAGACAACACAACAATTGCGTCAAAGAAAGAATTGTACCAATTGGTAATGTGGTGGGGCAGATATGTGAAATTATTGTGGATTTTGTGGTAAAAGAACCAAAATTGGTGTATATGATGTTAAGAGGGTACTAAATGATTTAAGATATAGTGCCAAGCTGAATTGTTTCCGTGACGCCCGTACCATGGGAAACTCCAAAATAGCCGCCACCCGAATCTAAATATCTACTAATTGTCCTATCTTCGTAAATAGTTAACATAGAAACATAAATAAAGTGTTTTTTTATATGTTTTCATACATGCCGAATCCAATGGCGTCATAAGTTCATTGAAAAATGCATATATTTTAAGATAGGGCACAGGTTAATGGTAAACGTCAAGATGGCCGCCACCTGAATGGTGAATATCTACCAAATGTCATATCTTCACAAGACATGCAGACCACGTTAGCGCCAGTGCATTGTCGATACACCTGCACAATGCCTACGATGCTTACAGCTGTGAAGAGAGTGAGCCGATACCTTTTGACGATTGGTGCATGAAACGAGTTGAGGCCTCTCCACAATTCCAGTACTGGTTTAGCGTCATGCAGCTGGAGGTCCTCGTCTTGGTGTATGTTAGGTATCTACGTGATTCCAACTTCTCGCTCTATGTCGCTGTCCTGGCAGCGCTGACACCATGTTTTTCGCACTGGACCACAGTCACTATTCTCGATGGGTGCCGATTCACATTCGTGACATGATGACGTTGCATGAACGACACCCTGACGTAGCAAGCCAGTTCGTTCAAGGAGGCTTTATTGTGCACAAAACAAAATGTCCATTCTCTGCGATAGCTATCAACCATGCACACGAACAAAACAACAAGGTCGTGAAAGGAGATGGTGGGGCAGTCGGTTTGATATAAAATCCAAGAGCACTACTGCCCTGGATGGTGGCAAGACCTGAACTGGCGAGGGTCATTGAGGAATTGGAGATCAATTGCCTGGATCGCAGCACTGAGAACACTGATACAAGCAATATCAAGCACCATAGGCATACTAAGTCTGTGCAAGTCACATTTGCTAAGGAGGTTCACATTTGCTCTAGTTCGAGTAATTGGAGACATGGGAAATCCATTCACAGAAGGTAGTAGCGATCCTCTGGTACTTGACACTAGATACGTCGCTGATCCAGCAATAGTCGAAACTGTGCCCAGTATTCACCCCAGTATTCTCTACCTTGTCGACACATCCACCGAGCTTCAGTGAAGACTGCATGTCTGTGCTAGAGTCCTACGTTGTGCTACTGTATGACCGAACCTGCACAGAAACTAGGGTTGACTTTGCCAGAAAACATATCTTCAGTACCAAAGCCAGGTCCATCGACGCCATACCAGCCACAGGAGCAGCACTGTTGCAACACACAAAACGGGCTCTACACCAAGGTGGACATGTGTGGGGACAGGCACATGTCCGTACTCCAAAACGTCTTTCTCCAGAGACCTGCGAATGGCGTAAGAGTGCCACACCAGGATGGGGACCACTTTGGACATAACTCTCAGAAGCAGCGACGTCATGTTCCGAGTTGCTACGCTGTGGAAGCCAGAAAGGGTGCACAGGACTATGCAAGTGTGTCAGGGTTGCTCTGAAATGCACATCATTATGCCGTTGCAGTGGTAACTGCAACCACAATGACTCCAACTAAGTCTTGTTTCGATATAACATGTACAGAACAGTTTGTTTTGTCAGAAAAAAATATACAAGGACACTTCAACCATGGTTTTATGTCAACTGGTTTGGAAGATATGACATTTGGTAGATATTCACAATTCAGGTGGCGGCCATCTTGAATTTTACCATTAACCTGTGCCCTATCTTGAAATATTTGCATTTTTTCAATAAACAGGTGACGCCATTGGATTCAGCATGTCTGAAAACGTATAAAAAGACACTTTATTTATGTTTTTATGTTAACTATTCACGAAGATAGGACAATTAATAGATATTTAGATTCGGGTGGCGACCATTTTGCATTTTCCCTTGTTACGGGCATCACGGAAACAGTTAAGCTGGGCACTATATCTGAAATCATGTAGTATCCCTTTAACATCATACACACCAATTTTGGTGCTTTTACCACAAACCCACAATTCCTCTTGTTATTTACACATATCTGCTCCACTAATGCGTGTTTATTGCACTGATTAGAACTGAAGATTAATAAGTTTACAATATACTATACAGTAGTTTATTACAATTATATATGTGAAGAAAAACTGATTTATGTGGATAAATGTAAATAAAAACATACAAGATCAGCGAAATTGTACATTCCCGGTAATATATTATTTTCATTTGTGTCCAGATGTCCGTTGAGCCGTGTCTTCGTTACGTCACTCCATTGTTCAAAGTACGTAAATGGAGCCGTTAATCCTCCATTCTGGAGGCACGCCAAGCCAGAACATATGCATTGACGAACGTGGTAGCCTCCCAAATGGCGGACAAAAACTCCAATTGTAGACTGCCATGATTTCGCTCAGTGACGCCTCCTGTCTAAATATAGGCTCCTTGACCTTGGGGTCAACCGACGTAAGGGATGCGGGAGGAAGGCGCTAACATAAATCGTTTTGCGATCGTTGTCTGGCTGTCTGCTAAGCGCATTGAAGACATGTTGGGTAATTCTGCATCTTCTTGGCCTTTATTATTAACACTATTAAATGATCTTTTTACCTAATTTTTGTCGACGCTGCCGTATTCGTTTCATCATTCCCCATCATTATAGACACACAAAAATGTTAAATAATTATTTATTGTGTTTGGGGGACATTTATGCAACAAAACAACACTGTTTGACAGGTGCGTGTTTTGTTGATATGACGATCATCCGAAATGTACTCCAAACGTGTCGCGGTGCCATCACAAACGGAAAGTTACAAAATCACTGTAACTTAGTCTGTTTCATGATACTGTTGTCGAGATAATTGTCAGTGAAATGGTCTTTTAGGTGTAATTTTTTTTCGCGTTTTTTAACATTAAAATATCGATTTATATATTTTGTATCTATAAATTCAACATTTCAATGAGATTTCAGAATACATGCCTAAAGCAGAACTAGATATGCGTTAGTGGCATCGCCTTTCCGGTTGTAATGGCACCGCGACACGTTTGGAGTAGATTTCGGATGATCGCCATATCAACAAAACACGCACTTGTCAAACAGTGCTGTTTTGTTGCATAGAAGTCCCCAAAAGACTATAAATTTAACAAATACAAATCGGTTTTGTGTCCACAATGATGTGGAATGATGTAACGAATATGGCAGCGTCGAAACAATTATGTAAAAACAACGTTTAATAACGTTAATAATAAAGGCCCAGAAGATGCAGGATTACCACATGTTGCTAAATAAATGTCTTATATAGCACTAGCTAAAATGAAACAGCATCAGTGATTTTAACATCCATAATTCTTAATATGATTGTTTGTGTAACTTACATTTGTCAGTGTATACATTAAGCACTGCTGCATGAGGAACAACCAGGCATTTATGTTATTGTGTGACATGAATTATTGTATTATCTAAATTTATTATGTACGGTTGTTATTGTGTTGCAAATATTTCACAACTAAATGTTATTAGAAAAGTTAACCACACAGTAAACAATATTATTTAGATGCAGAGATCATAACGTTGTGATATTTTAAATATTTGATAGAATGTATTATTTTTCTAAGTTAACGTTGAAATAAAATATTACTTTACATAAATTGGCTTCTTTTTTCATTTTTAAACAGAAAATGCATCTTTTGATATGAAAAATGCTACTTACATTTCTGATCACACGTGAGATATGCATTCAGCCATGTTCTCTGCCTTGCCTTCCTAAATGGTAATATGTACACTGTACTTTTAGTTTATTTTTATATTTTATGATTGGACACACTAAGTATTATCACCAAAATTTACCAGGCTGGTGTGTGTGTGTGTGTGTGTATATATATATATATATATATATATTGTATGCTTGATTGTTTACATGTTGTATGATTGCAGATTAGCCAAATGTGTAAAAATATGTAAACTTTTTTGTTGGAATTTCAATGGACTCTCATTGGCATTTTCATTGGCATTTCCATTGGCCCTTCACTTGACCAAATCACGGGGTCAGTACTTGGCCATTGAAGTTATCATTGTTATTATACCCGGCGTGGAGTTCAAATCACCATTGGACCAATGAGGGAAACCAATCATGGGCCAATGAAAACGCCCTGGTTTAACTTCATTGACCCAATTTTGTTAGCTGGGGAGTGCCAGCCAAGTGGTGAAGAATTAGCAGTCGGCAAGTCTATAGCTGTATGTCGGTGTAAGAAGGTGCGTTTCTGTGGTGTTACTACTGCTTTAGTATAACACGTAAAAAGACATGAATACTACATAAAGAAAGAAGACACGTGTAAATAGAAAATGGCTGTATTCAACGAAGTCCCCGGATGTAGAGGTAGGAGCGCGATAGCATAACACTACATCTCCCTTTCGAGTCCTTTAAGGATACGAAGACAATTCTACCTAATGATAGATAGTAGACAACCACCTATCACAAACACGTCTCAAGGGATTATTCTGCCCTTTTGTGAGACGTGCCCCTGACTGATCTAAAGTTCACAGATCGAGTCTCTGTGGTGGAACGGATGTCCGCCCCGATCGCGTCACGGTCGTCACAGGTGGAGCCGCAGAAGTGCGCACCACGCTTGGTGAAGCCTGTCTCGGCTGCAATGCCGAACGTTGCTGTCTCTCGTGTGATGACGAACGTGGTCGCGTCTCGTCGTCGTTCGTGCTCGATTCAGCGGTCTCCGTAGTCGCTCGGTCGGCACAAACGGTTTGTTCGTTCGGCGTCGGCACAAGATGCCGCCGATTTCTACGCAGACAAGATGTCGGCGTCTGAACCAGGTACCAGCGAGGTGAGCCTGCCTGGCCTACCACTGTACCCCTTCTCGTGTCCTGCACCCACACAGGATCGCCGACGTGTAGGGGAGCCAGAGGTCGCGCACGGTGATGACGATCGTACGCCTCGGTCTGTCGTCGTTTTAGACTCACTCGTCGTTCCCGTAGCTGTCTCGATTCCTGCCAGCGAGGTTGCAGTGTCGACGCTAACACTGGGATCGAAGTACGTAGCTGCCTACCCATCAGCAGCTCTGCTGGCGAATAGCCGCACTCAAGTGCTGTCGTACGATACGCCAACAAGGCGCCGTGCGGATCCGTTGACTTTCGCAGTAAGTTCTTTACCGTCTGAACCGCACGTTCTGACTTTCCGTTACTCTGCGGGAAACGAGGGCTGCTGGTAATGTGTACAAACCCTGCTCTCTCCGCGAAACGCGCAAACTCGTGTGCCGCATACTGCGGGCCGTTATCAGAAACAACCGTCTCCGGGACGCCATGCCGCGCGAAGATTGACCGCAGGTGGAGAATCACATCAGACGCGCCTGTGTCGTCTAGCCTCGCTATCTCGACAAAACTCGAGTAATAGTCAACCACAAGTAGATACGTCGCCTTCTTGAAATAAAACATGTCGGTGCCGACTTTCTGCCAAGGTCGCAGATTCGGCTCTGACGCAATCATCGGCTCGACTGTGTTGCTACGCTCCATCGCACACGTAGTACAGTTCTTGACAAGCTCCTCAAGCTGTCTGCTGAGTCCGGGCCACCAGACCGATGACTGGGCCCGCGAGCGACACTTGACCACACCTTGATGGCCCTCGTGTAGCTTGTCTAACATCGTCAACCGCATCGATGCCGGTATGACGAGCCGTACCCCTTTTAGTAGCAGACCGTTATGAATTGTCAGTTCACCCTGGACTTGCCAATACGGTCGCAAAGACGATGGCAATGATGGATGGCTTGGCCAACCCTCTAGGCAATATTGCATCACCTGGCGACACACCTCACCGTCTTGCTGTCTAGCCCTAATCTCGGCCAGACGCGTCTCGGTTGCCGGTATCTCACTCTCCACCAGGCTCGCATGCGCTGATACTTCGTCTGTGAATCGCGACTCCTCCGCCGTCAATGGTCGCACTAGTGGAGCGCGCGACAACGCATCTGCAGCATAGAGGTTCTTGCCGGGCACATGACTGATCGTGTACGCGTACCGCATCAGTCGCATACGGAATCGCTGTATGCGTGGTGAAAGTTCATCTAGATTCTTCTTAGTGCTAAGAAGTGACACCAGAGGTCGATGGTCGGTCTCGACATGGAACTGCATTCCGTAGAGGTAGTCCTTAAATCTCTCAATAGCCCACGTAGTCGCCAGAGCCTCCTTCTCAATATGTGAGTAGCGCTGTTCCGTTGGCGTCATCGCCCTCGATGCGTACGCCACGGGTTGCATCGCGCCGTCGTCACTCTGCAGTAGCACCGCCCCCAGACCAAATGATGACGCATCTGCAGACACTGTTGTCGCTCTGTGTGGGTCGTACAGAGCCAGCACTGGAGTGTTGCTTAGGTCTGTCTTCACGGCATCAAACGCTCTCTGTTGCCTCTCACCCCATGTCCACAGATTTTCTTTCTTAAGTAGCTCACGTAGTGGCTGAGTTGTAGTCGATAAGTTGGCAGAAAACTTGCCTAGCTGGTTAGCCATACCCAGAAAGCGTCGAACGTCGCTCACGTTGCTGGGCTGCTGCATCTCTGTGATGGCTCGCACCTTCGCAGGATCTGCCTTGACCCCGTCAGCTGACACAATGTGACCAAGATATGAGATGCTCGACTTGGCAAAGTCGCACTTATCAAAGTTCAAAGTCACACCGTTGTCCTTGATACGACGGAAGACAGCCCTCACCCTCGCGTCGTGCTCTTCTACCGAACTGCCGAAGATGATGACGTCGTCCATCAAACATAGAACACCAGGTAAATCATCGAGAATGCCACTCATCCTCTTCTGGGAGTACTCGGGAGCCGAAGTGATTCCGAAAGGCAGCCTCTTGAAGCAATACCTTCCGAAAGGAGTAATGAATGTCGTCAATTCTTGCGAAGACTGGGCTAGAGGAATCTGCCAGAAGCCTGAGTTGGCGTCCAACTTAGTGAAGACCTTCGCGCCCTCCAGCCTACCGAGTGTCTGATCGACTGAAGGAAGGTCGTGTTTCTCCCTCCTAACGCTCTCGTTCATCTTCGTTAGGTCGACACAAATGCGAACTTTGTGTGTCTCCCTCTGCTCCTCAACGTCCGAAGAAGGGACAGCCTTCGGTTTCGCCACCACCACCATGCCAGCACACCAGTCTGTCGGACTTTCGATCCTGTGGATCATGTCAAGATTTTCCATTCTCTGAAGTTCCTTCCTGACGACCCCTAGCAACGGTATCGAGACTCGTCTCGGTGTAGTCAATGCGAACGGCTTCGCGTCAGACCGTAGCTTGATTTCGTACTCGCCATTCATCTTCCCTGGGCCTCCAAATAGCTTCGGGTTGTCGCGTCTGTAGACGTCTGCTGTATCGACCGAGTCAACAGCAACACGTCTGACAAGATCAAGAGACCCGCACACTCTCCGACTGAGCAGTGACCTCGTCGGGCTATTGACGACGTACACATCTTCGTGACTGACGACACCGTTTCGTGACAGCTTGCCACTGAACTTGCCCATGGTTTATAGGACGCTGTCGTTCGCGCCTACAAGTGTTCTAGTAGACCTGTCAAGTCGCGGACTACCTGCTTTCTTGTAGTCGTTGGCAGAGATCACAGTAACGTCGGCCCAACTTGAAGTAAACGTTCGTGCGAAGGCGAGTGTCCGTTGCCTCTAAAACAATGGTGGACCTCCACGGTTGGTCGTCGCCCTTAGTCACTTCGCCGAGAAAAGCGAACTCCGACTCAGCTTGCTTAGTGACTGCGTCTACAGATTTCGCTGACCTGCATACAGCCCCAAAATGTCCGACGTTCTTACACTTGAAGCATGCTGTCTCACGCGCTGGGCACACTGACTTCTGATGAGCCGGAGATCTCCCACAACAGTCACACTTCCGCGTCGAAGTTGACTGAGGCTGAGCTTTCATCTTCTGTTTCGACTGGCTGGGTTTGTACGACTTCCTAGTCCGCACAAAGTCAACATTGCCGCCTGTCTTCGCCGCAAAGTTGTTCCTCAACAGGGCCTGCTCTTTCCTTGCAGCCTCGTTCTGGCGTGCCATGTCGATTGCCTTCTGCAGTGTTAATGTCGCGTCCATCTGCAGTTTCAACGACAACGCCGCATCAGTGATGCCAACGACAATACGATCTCTGATCATTTCATCGTTGAGCGCGCCGTACTCACAATGCTCCGCCAGGCAGAACAACGCAGTGAGGGAACTGTCAACCGTCTCGCCCTCTTCTTGGGAACGTCGGTTGAACTTAGCCCGCTCGAAAATCGCATTGCGTCGAACTACGAAGTGCGCATCAAACTTGCCTTTGACGACCGCATACACATTCCGTTGCTCATCTGTCAAGCCGAAGCCTGCCATGATATCGTCCGCCTCGTCACCCATCGCGTAGATAAATGCGTTGACTTGAACTGTCTCGGCTTTCTCGTCCAGGGCTTACGCTGAACGAAAGCGCTTAAACCGTCGAATCCATTTAGGCCATTCATTAGGGTTGACGAAGCAGAAAGCATCAGGCGGGGCGGTTTGGAATGTTTGGGCCATGACTGGGTCAAACAAGCAAAAATAACGTACCTCGCGGCAGATGTATGCAAATTTACTTATGCAACAACATCACCGTATTCTTCTTAAAATCCTGACACCATGTGGTATTACTACTGCTTTAGTATAACACGTCAAAAGACATGAATACTACATAAAGAAAGAAGACACGTATAAATAGAAAATGGTTGTATTCAACGAAGTCCCCGGATGTAGAGGTAGGAGCGCGATAGCATAACACTACAGTTTCCTGAGTTGCAGTTTTCGTTGCGACATCACCTATAGCAAGCTACTACGAAAATATGCTGCTGTAGACCAGGGGCGCGCATTACAGTCTAACAAACTTCAATTACAAAACTTTCAGCCCATCGTCAGCTTCCATATGGAATGAGCGTTAAAATAAGAGCAACTGCCAGCTCCGAGATCAATAAGTGCTCTGAAAACTCCTGTCTGAGCAGGACAACAAACGGTGCATACATGTCCGGCCTGTTCGTTCTTGCTGCCTGTCATCTCGTACTCAACGCGTAGAATAACACCCACACGCGTATATGAGTGAAGAGGTTCATAAGACTGGTTGGTTCAAATGAATGATATGTTTTACTTATTTCACAGTTAGTTTACCTTTTGTTCTCGTGACGTTTCGACTGCTTTCAGCAGTCTTCTTCAGACGTGGGGAGCACACACCTGAGTGACTACGTCTGCGGTGAATGACTACCGTGTCGCCATCTAGCGATAGTCGTCTGAAGAAGATTGCCGAAAGCAGTCGAAACGTCACGTGAACAAAAGGTAAACTGACTGTGAAATAAGTAAAAATATCACTCATCAGTCACACGCGTATCTGTCATCTCGTACTTGTCCTGAAGATTAGCAATAACTATTACACACTGTACATGCAGTCTATCTCCTCGTACTCAGCCTGCAGAAAAACAATAAGTATTACACATTGTACATATACTGTCTAACATCTCATACTCGTCCTGAAGAAAAACCACTAACTATTACACACATGTCTGTTTTCTTGTACTTATTGTGAAGAAAATTTCTTATTCGTCATGAAAACTAACAATAACTATTATCATGTGTCTATCATTTCGTACTTATCCTGTGGAAGAACAATAACTATTCCACACATGTAAACACTGTCTATCCTCTCTCACTCATCCTGAAGACTAATGAATTAAAGTTTATTCAACAACAACAACATAATACATGCACAGTATGGTGCGCTGCTGCTGCTGCTGCTGCTGCTGCTGCTGCTGCTGCTGAAAGGACATAGCTGAAGTAATAGACTTACATGTTGCTATGATCTTCTCAAACTAAAAAAACTTAATAAATACAACACGAATTATTAATAAATCACAAAATAATATTCACAACTCATATATAAACTTGTTACCATAGTACTTGTGTTACTAATACAAGAGTTTAACTAAACTAATAACTATGACATGTCTATTATAATGTACTTTTTGTTCAATATAGGACAAGTAAGATAACATGTGGTAGTTAATTAAAATATGACATTTTACAACTAACCTGTATCCTTAAATATCATGATGCAAGTATAAAAGAACACCCACTGACCTATCTCCCCCATTCGTTGCCATTTTCGTGGCACAGCTTCTTCTCCACCTCCTCCCATTTTTCCCGTGCGATGCGTCGCTCCTCTATGATATGGTCGTACTCCTCCTCCAGGTCTTGACGCGCTCCTCTAGCTCGTTCAGTTGCTTCTTCTCATCCACGCTCTCTGTCAATAGTATCACCTCTTACTCGTCCTGGAGAACAACAATAACTATTACACATTGATTGCAAATATACTGTCTATCATCTTGTATTCGTCCTGAACAATAACAAATAACTATTATACACTGTAGGCACCATATATCACCCCGTACTTGTCCTGAAGAATACCAATAACTATTACACACTGTACACATTGTCTATCATTTTGTACTCATTCTGAAATGAAGTATTACACACTGTATACGCTGTCGATCATTTCGTACTTGTCCTGAAGAACAACAATAACTATAACATATTATGTACGGTGTCCATGATCTTGTACTCATCCTGAGGAATAATGACAACTATTACACAGTGCACACAGCGTCTGTCATCTCCTGCTCGTTCTGAAGAATACAAATACCTATTTCACATTGCACACGCTGTCTATTATCTTGTACTCGTCCTGAAGAACAACGATAACTATTACACACTGTACACATTGTTTATCATTTTATACTCATTCTGAAACGAACAACAACTATTACACAGTGCACACGCTGTCTATCATGTTGTACTTGTCCTGAAGTATAACTATAACGTATTGTGTACGGTGTCCATGATCTTGTACTCATCCTGAGGAATAACCATAGCCATTACTCATTGTACACAATTTGTCCTGAAGAATAACAATAAGTACTACACTTTGCGCCAAAGAGCTCAGATTCATGGGTATATTGGCCCTATAGAAGTATATTATTAGTATTATTCTTATTACACACTATCTATCATCACGTAATCGTAATGAACAAAAAACACTAACTATTCATCTTGTACTAGTTGTGAAGAAAATCTCATATTCGTTCTGAAGAATAACATTATCTGTTACACATACATATGTCTATCATCTCGTAATTGTCCTGAAGAATAACAATACGGCATTTCCATGAAAACAGGGAAAATGGTCTTAAAATATTGTTATTGAATTTCCAAAGAATAAAATTGTTATGGTGGGACATAACTTATAGTTGCAAGATAATTTAGTTTTAATGTTTGCACAAAGCATTAAGTTAAAATGCATCGTTCAAAAATTATGTGCAGAATTCGCAAAATTCACTTATCCAACATATCAATAATTAGGTGCCCCTTGAAGCCCTATTTTCTAATTAAATTTGGGTATTACTAATTGATACTATTTCTCGAGGCCTTAGTCTCATGTATTTTGAAAACAAAAATTGCAAATCTAATCTGTTTTTTTTTTCGGGAAAGGCTTCTAGATTCTGATGGTGAAATTTATATAACGCGAGTCACAAAATTTGGGATTTTTTCATTTTACACAGAAACCTCTGATAGCTTGAGACTGTCAATTATAAATATCCTCCTACAGGAAGTACCTGACTAAATGATGTGAACAACATCCATATCTAGTCAACACAGGTTATGAGTTTGGGCACTGAATATGTGTAAGGCGAGTCACGTGTAACGCGAGTTACGCAAAACTGGGTAGCGTAACGCGAGTCACAAAGCTTTTACGGCAATGTCTTGTTGTTCTTTTCTTTTTTCTATAAAAATATGGATAAGTTAGAAGCAAAGACTTCACATCGAGGCAGTATTAGTATTACTATGTCCCATATTCATTCATATTTCCTCTTGGTTGATGAAAACACATGCTCACCCAATTTCTTTTATCCGACATCATCCATCATTCAATGTATATACAACCAAACCTCTAGGGAAATAGTAATAGATAACAAGAACCTATAATATCTAAGACAACACTAATATTCAGTAGAAAAGAACATTTATTGAAACAGTATGCAATTTATGTATTAATTAATAATAATGTACTCAGTGAATGCCAGGTGGTTTGTTCTGCTAATCACATAATGTGTTTAAATATGTTTAAATAAAATGTTTAAGTATTTTTGTGAATGAAAAGGAAGGTTTAAAAATACATTGTGAAAATGTACGGTAACCGGAAGTAGGGTTATGGGAAGGTCCTAGACCTGTATTGTAAAGGGAATTAGGGTGATGGGAAGGTCGTATACCGGTACGGTTACCGGAAGTAGGGTTAAAATACATCGTGAAACTGTACGGAAAATGGAAGTAGGGTTATGGGAAGGTCGTGAAACTGTACGGTAAGCGGAAGTAGGGTTATCAAAAGATCATAGATCTTCACGATAACCGGAAGTAGGGTTAAAATGCATCGTGAAACTGTACGTTACCGGAAGTAGGGTGACGGAAAGGTCGTAGACCTGTAGGGTAACTGGAAATGACATGATTTTACCTATTTTTCTAGTTCACTACCTAGTCGTCAGGATTTGACCTATTTTTAGTTCTAAATTTACATGATAGGGTGCGCTATCCCCGAAAAATTGGTCCACCACCTATCCGACATAAAAAAATACAACATTGCGCATGCGTAATGACCTATTTAATAACGTAACTGGACATACGTTGACCTAGTTATCTAGTTCACCACTTATCCGCCGGGGGCGTTATTTGACCATGACCTATTCGCCAAGTGGCGCCATTTGACCATTAACCTTCGACTTTGAATTTTTGACCTTTGACCTTGCTCCGGAAGTGACGTCATTTGATCTTGTTCCGCGCCGCGCCAACATATCTCGATTTGTACCTACTACAGTACTCCCGATTCTCGATTTGCAGATCTTATTGCAGTGTGGGCAGGAGGTTCCGGGTGGAAGGGCGACGTGCTGAGACATCTCCCTCTCCTTTCTCATCTGCCATTTCTCCACCTCGTATAGTAGGCGGTCGGTCTCGAAATGGGCCGTTGCCCGGTGGATGGTGCGGTGCCAAAGTAGGCCTAGACAGCCTAGTCATCCCAAGTGTTGATGTTTATCTGGCCTTTCTTCGTGTAGTATATGTTATATTCTCCATCTTTCTTGCTGCAATGTTACAATTTACGACTGGAAAACTTCCTGCTGATGTGCAAGTAAACTATCACACTTACAGCAAGCTATTTAATCTCAGCAGACTGAAAGCCAAAAACAAAACTACAACTACCAGGGTGATTGAACTTCAGTAAGCAGATGATGCCGGAGTCTGTACTCACTCAGAAGCAAACCTACAGAAGATAGTAGACACCTTCACAGAAGCAGATGAGAGTATGGAGGCGAACTTTGAACACCAAGAAAACTGAAATACTCTTCCAACCAGCAGCAAAACAAACAAGTCCAGTGCTTTCACTACACATGCATACATAGCAAGTTTTCTACTCAGAGCCGCGTTATGGCAAACGGTCTAAAGGAGGACAGCGTAAACGCTATAAAAACGTCGTATAATCAACCTTGAAAAGATGTGACATTGACACAAACACCTGGGAATCCGAGGCTCTATAGGGTTATAGCAAGGGCTACACGCTAGCCAATAAATGTAGGTATAGGACAAGGCTGTCACTGTGTCGGCAGTGGTTGAAAATAGCGGCTACACGCTAAGGGCCGATTGTAGCAGCTACACTCTAATGGCCAATTGTAGCGGCTACACGCTAAGGATAGTTCGCAGCGGTTACACGCTAAGGGTATGCAGAAGCTACACGCTAAGGGTTTTCATTAGCGTCTATGCGTTAGAGGATGTCAGCTAACAGCACCTACACAATTAATCCAGGCATACACGTACCGGCTGTGTCGCCGACAGCTGACAAATAGTCAATGTTTCAAACACTGGTCACAATTGTAGCCATCGGTACCACCCAGGTGAACGAATGTCTCTCACTCGTAGACTATTCGTTTGGCGTAAAACTATGGCTATGTGTATGCCGGGCATTAGCCATTGGCGATCACGCTAAGGACTGTCAGCAGCACATACGCGCTAATTAGGACCAACAGTAGAGGATACCCACTACGGGTTGAACAAAGGACAACAGCATTGGCTACACAGAAAGAGGGGTAGCTGCGGCAAGAAAAGGCAGTAGCTGTTGCAACACGATAAGCGCCGACAGCAGCGGCCAAATGACACGGCGGTCAATAGCGGCTACACGTCTAGGAACACAATTTGCGACTACTCTCTAATCTCTACGGCTGTCAACAGCGGCTACACGCATAGGGACATAAGTAGCTACTACTCTCTACGGGCTGACAAAAGCGGCTACACGCATAAGGACACAAGTGGCGACTGTTCACTAATGGCTGTCAACAACGGCTACACGCATAGGGACACAAGAAGCGACTACTAACTACGGGCTGTCAACAGCGGCTACACGCATAGGAACACAAGTAGCGACTACTCACTACGGGCTGTCAACAGCGGCTACCCGCATAGGGACACAAGTAGCGACTACTCACTACAGGCTGTCAACAGCGGCTACACGCATAGGAACACAAGTAGCGACTACTCACTACGGGCTGTCAACAGCGGTTACACGCATAGGGACACAAGTAGCGACTACTAACTACGGGCTGTCAACAGCGGCTACACGCATAGGAACACAAGTAGCGACTACTCACTACAGGCTGTCAACAGCGGTTACACGCATAGGGACACAAGTAGCGACTACTCACTACAGGCTGTCAACAGCGGCTACACGCACAGGGACACAAGTAGCGACTACTCTCTACGGGCTGTCAACAGCGGCTACACCCATAGGGGCACTACTCACTATGGGCTACTCTTCATATCGGCAGCTACAGGCTGGCAAAAGGGGTTAGGACACTGTTAGACTTCCTGCTTGGTTACAGACGAAAAAAATGCAGTATATTTTTGAGAAATGACTTTTTACAATATTCACTTGCTCTGATATAAGTGCATTTGAGTAGTCAGATTTCTAGATGTGATTGTAAAAGCTGTTGACAGTAAAATTGTGTCTTTTTAGCTGATTTTACTAAGCGGAAGGGTATCTGGCAGCAATTTGGCTAGTTGACACTTTAGCCGGAGTACTGCCTGCATCCATTTGTAATATTGACGGGTGTCATACATATAGGCATTTTGCAAGAGCTAGAGATATTAGATTTTGACTAAACTCGACCAGCGTGTCAATGAGATGATAATAACAGCAGGTGAGAAGGTTAAGAAACTTTATAGGTCACGTTTTCTTATAATCACACAAAACATTAACATGGTCGCCAATGGGAAAACTGACAGTGTGCTGCGGTTATGCAGTCTTAACCCGCTGAACCAGACTGTGGGATTGGCTACACACTGTGTAAGTTCAACGCTAACGTTTCAGACGTACAACAATTTTATACAAGTTGCGTTCTTGTTTTAATGTTGCCTGATTCGTTCGTGATCACCTAACTCGCGGCTTCAGGCTCGAATATTGAGCTGACGGGACGTCGGGGAGGCTCTTTAACCTAAACGAAGACAGCCATGATCTACCCGGTACACCATATACGCGGACTGTGTAATCCTCGCTCGAGCGTAGCCCCTACCGCCTACCGAAGTGTGGGACCATCCACTAACACAAAGAAGTCAAATTGGATGATGTTGAATGATGGAACAATCTCACTGAGGTATCAAAGTTAGGCAAAACTCAAGTTATAACGACGAAATAGAGGCGGATCCGGATTCGACACAAGTGCCCAAGTGTCTATTCAACTATGCCGGTTTTTATAGCAAAATATGGAATGTGATTCGTAAGATATCTTTGTGCTAAATATATAAGACATATTCCGACAAACTTGTGCAAACAAACTTTTGGGAAAGTTGACTTGAGTGAAGTACTTACGAATATAAACCACCGCAGTTCACATCTTGTAAAAACGCCCATTGCCCAACACCGTCTGTACTAAGGGGTTACCAATACCTGGGCTAGACAGTGATATGTTTGCATAGAAATTGGATATGCTAAACAACTTATACTGTTTTTTTTTTTTTTTTTAAAGGACACAATTTAAGAAACGTTCTTGCGATTAACAGAAACACACTTTTGTGGCATTCCAGAAATGACTGTTTATGTAATTGCATATATGCTAGCAACAAATAAAATAAAATATTTGGAACATAAACCACAAATTTACCATAATATTATGATATTGTACTCAATTAAAGGTGATGACGAGAGTCGTCAGATGATACCTCTAGATGCTTCCCAGAGAAGTCGAGATGATGTTCGACTGAACAAGTCTGCCAGGGAGTAGTGTCACGCGCTTTGAGCAGTCCTTATGACTGGATACTGCGCTATATAAGAACTTACCTTTTACTTTTTTACCGATTCAGTCAGCGTGGTAATAAGGCCTAGGGATAGGACAAGAAAAACATCACCACAACCAAGTACTAGTGGTCAAGTGGAAACCACACCTCAACACGATGTAACAATCATGATTACTGACTTTTATCAATCGTGATTACTACGTTTACAAGTAGTGTATTGTTGTTTTACATATTCCCCTCTATTAATTCAAGACCAAAGGTAAAAACATTACTCAGAATGCGCCATTTTAAAGCTAGTTTAAACAAATCTCCGGGGAACATGCCCCCGAACCCCCCTAGTAATGCTTCGCGCTCACGTGGCCCACCCTTACTACCTCGTCCATCATTTTACCCATGCAGGGGGGACACTGGAAGACTAAGGGTTCCAGCATTAGACAACAAAACGAGACGTCCCGAAACCATAGCCTTCGGAGTAAAGCCTAAAGACATCAGTAATTTCCCATAATTCAGCCTCAGGAATCACCTGTCCAAACAAAACAAAGGAAGCCACATCTGCTGTGTCAACATCTGCTATAGGAAACTGCGATTGTAACGACCACAACCTCAAAGATGGAGTCCAAGGTGATAGTTTTTAAAGCTGCTCTGCGTCCATATTCTACTGTATTGAAGTGAGGCCGAGGTGACGCTACCACATGAAAAACCCGAACACGTTCCACCAAGGTTGCCTTCGGAAGATGCTTCGCGTTCCGGGGGAAGACCAACACTCGTTACGTCATACACAATCTTTGATTACGTCACGATTTCGCGCTAATTTCAAGCCGTAACGTCAGAGGAGGTTGACAGGCTCTGATCATGCACACTACATGCTCCGCCCACTCGGTAGGTTTTTAATGCTGTTTTTTTATTGCTGCATGTTATACATTTATGAACTTGAACGTACGATTCAACGCCTTAACACGCCGGTACACGTACATTACACGAATTTAAGTCGAAGGCCCGTCGAAGTTGCCAGTCGCCCGGCGTAGGCCTGGACGTTAATTGTGTATCCGTTATACGGAATGGATACATCGACACCAAAACATCACAGTAACTGGTAATGTAAGTTAATTCGCATGCAAGTTCATACTGGTCTAAATTATTAAATTCCCTAACAACTACAAAAATTTGACTGTTTGTTTATCAGCTAATGTGACATTAATATTGGTGACACGTAATGATGCATTGAGCATACGGTGTACTGGTTAGAGTGTCAGTCTCTGTCAAGAAATTCCTGATTTGATTCCTCTTGCTGCAGTTTCGAACCTTGGGCAAGTACATTCACTCCACGTTGCTCCAGTTCACTCATCTGTATGAATGAGTACCTGGATATAAGCAGTGGTTGATATTTGTGCACGAATAGTCTGCGTAGTAATTGCAGCGTGGCTGAATGCTTCCCAAAGAAGTCGAGATAGTGTTCGATGGAACAGGTCAGTCAGTGAGTAAAGCGCTTTGAGCAGTCCCAAGGACTGGATAACATAAGAACTTACCTTTATTATCGAGGAACGATACAATTTGACACATTATTTGTGACTACTGGGCCAGTGGACAACAATATGACATTTTGTAAATGTTCCATACAGGAGCATTCTTTTAAAACCATGTTTTTTTAGGTAAAAGTAATTTCGTCATCGAATAAGTGGTTTATTTGTGTCTTGCATTGGTTCAACAGACGTGTACCCACAATTATATATGTAATATTCATGAAAGTGTACATTTTGAAATGGATGTTGTGTTTTCTAAAAGCTGCAGGATGACGTAATTAATCTCACGTGACCGGGGGCAGTAATTCATAAACACATTCCACACCGGTATGCTGGGGCCGAGTTAGAGTGTGTGGGTGTGAATTAGAGTGTGTGGGTGTGAAGGGGGTGCACTATCTTCTTCTTCCCCTTGCGGGGTGGGGTCCATGTCACTTGGGAGCTTCTTCTACTTTTCTTGTCAGTTCTTTCCACCTCTCTCTCTCTCTCGTCCGCAATTGCCATCCATTCATGGCTGTTCACACCAGCCCTCCCCTGGTCTCGTTTTATGCTGTCGTTCCATCTCAGCCTTGGTCTTCCTCTCGTTCGTCTGCCACCCTCTTCTACTTTCCACGCTCTTTTCGCCAGTCTGTCTTCACCCATTCTATGTACATGTCCCGCCCATCTCATTCTGTTACCGGCTACTTTCCTCTTTAAGTGTTTTTTCATTCCAATCTCCTCTCTCAATTCCTTCATATTTCTTTTATCCTCTCGTGTTACTCTACATATTCTTCTGACACAGTTGTTTTCTGCCACCTGTAGTTTCTCCTCCTGTCTCTCTGCCAGTGGCAGTGTTCCCAACCCATACATACAGGCTGGTACAACGCAGGCTTCTAACATTTTCCCTTTCAGTTGTTTCTTCAGTTTTCCGTCCCACATAATGCCTTCTACCGTCTTTCATGCCGCTGCTCCTGCTTGCACCCTCCTCTGTATTTATTTACTACTCCTTCCATCCTCACACACTGTACCGCCCAGGCATACAAAGCTGTTCACTTGTTTAATGGTCTTTTCGCCAATAACTACATGCAGATCTACCTCCTGTTCACCTATCCACATTATTCCAGATTCATTCGGAGGCCGTGTTTTCTGAAGGTGTCACTCCATTCTTGCAAAGCTTTCTGTAGTTCCTCTTTGTTATCAGCCACCACTGCTAGGTCGTCTGCATACAGTATCTTCTTAAGTTCTTCCTGCTCCGATATCTTTCCACTGATCAGGTTCATCACCATAATGAAAAGCAAGGGACTCAAGGCACTTCCCTGTCTGAGTCCTACTTCCACTCCAAATTGTTCCGATGTTTCTCCTTCGACTCTCACTACCGCTGTTGTCTCCTTGTACATTTCCTCCACCATTCTGGCTTCTGCTTCTCCAACATCCATCCATCTCGTGACTGCAAATGCGAGTTCTCTCGGCACGGTGTCAAATACCTTTTCCAGATCTACAAAATCGAACGCTACATCCTTTTAAAATTCTCTCTTCTTCTCGATAATTTGTCTGATGGCAAACAATCCAACATCTCTTTCCTAAATCCCAGCTGATTCTCTCTGATTTTGCTCTCCACTGTAAGCCTCACCCTAGCATCCAGTATCCTTTCCAACAATTTCAGGGCTTGGCTCAGTAATGTGATGCCTCTGTATCTCCCTGGGTCATGGATGTCCCCTTTCCCCTTCCATATCGACACAATCACTCCTCTTCGCCACTTTGCTGGTATCTCTCCTGCTGTGAAGCACACATTAAACAGCCTCGTCAGCCACTTGATTCCAACTAGTCTGTTTGCTTTCGGGATTTCCACTGAGAGTTCGTCCACTCCTACAACCTTTCCAGTTTTCATCGTCTTTACTGCTTTCTCCACCTCTTCTTCTGTTATTGTCCTCACCTCCAGCTCTCTCCTTACGGTATCAGGTATCTCATATTCTTCCGGATTTAGTAGTTTCTTGAAGTACTCCTCCCAAACACCCAGCACTCGCTTCTCCCACACACTTCAGTGCCTCTTTTTTTTCTCGTATTGCTTGTTCATTTTCCTGATTCCACCACCATTGTTCTTTCTTCTTTCGACTTTGTGTCGGGCTTTCCTGATGTTCGGCCATATATTTCCTCAGCTGTTCTAACAAAGCCTTCCTTAAGTGCTTTCCACTCTGATTCCACATCGTCCCTTTGTTCTTGAAGTAGCCTGAACTTCCTCTCTTACTTCGGTTTTGTATTGGGCCATCACCTCTCCTTCACATTTCCACCATTTTATTACCTGCTTTGTTTCTTCCTTCCCTGTTTGCCTCTTCCTATCCACATTTCATAAACCACTGGTTTATGTTGGCTCGTTATGTGTTCTCCTGCCAGAACTTTGCAGTCCCTAACCTTGTTCACCTGGCTGCTTCTAACAATCAGCAGATCTATCTCAAATCAAATCAAATCAATTTATTTTGCAACAACAACATAGCAGTATACATACACAAAACAACCGTTTAAAAATAAAGTTGTGTTGCATGGTGGTCACATGGCATGTAATATGCCGTCTTCCTGTGACCCCATAAACATATATTTCGAATTATATTTACGCATACGTATACGATGATTATCACGAGTGTATGATATCTTTTGTATGACAACGGACTGGGGATGCGATGGAGAGAGAAACGAATTATTGTAGGTAATTACTGTTAGAAAACAATTATAAGAATTTTTTGCGGATCCGAACATTAATATATAAAGTAAACAAATATTTAATTGCACTCCGCACATCTGGGATTTAGGCAGTGCACGTGGCTAAGATAGTTGTCTAGATATTGACTGGATAATACAATTTTCATTTGTTGTCTGGATTTGACGTTTTGTATCTTATAATCGAGATTATTCCATAATTTTATAAAATGGTGTTTAGGTAATTTAGATGAAAAATGTGTTCTGGGCTTTTCTCTATATAGGAGGTTACGTTGTCTAGTAATTCTGGTGTTAGTGGCTAGATTCTTTTTTGGTATATAGTGTTTGAAGGATTTAGGCAGTGTATTATTGTGATAATCATACATAAATAGTGAGACATGTAACCTGTGAATATCAGTGATTTTAAGTGTATTTTCAGATTTAAAGATAGGATCGGTGTGACTTCTATATCTTTTTTTGTTAATTATTCGTATAGCGCGTTTTTGTAATAATGCTATCTTTCTTATGGTATTTCCATTGCCCCATGCTTGTACACCGTAAGTTAAGTGACTTTGAATCAAGGTGTAATATAGTTTTTAAAGCACTGCGTGGCAAAAAATGTTTCATTCTATTAATTGCAAAAATTGCTCTAGATAATTTAGAACTGATTATGTTGATATGTTTTTTCCATGTTAAATGTTTATCAATATGTATTCCTAAGAACTTTACCGATTCTTCTTTGTCATCCTTTCCAACATGATTAATAATTTCACTGTTTATCTTAATACAGTTATTTACCTGGTATTTGCTATTTGGTGGACTAAATATGCAAAAGTTTGTCTTTTTTATATTTAATGACAATTTATTGGCACAAAGCCAATCGTACAAATGTATTAATTCTTGGTTTACGCTGTCAATTAAAGTATCAATATGAGGACCTGATTGGTATACAGTTGTGTCATCTGCAAAAGTTATTTCCAGTTCTGTATGTGATCTTGTGTGATTCTTTCTTCTGAAAGAAGGAGTTTACCGCCACTAGCTGATTTCTGCCTAGCATCTCGACCAGATCTTGTCCCTCTCTGTTTCTCGTTGCATATCCGTACTTTCCTAAGGTCTCCTCACTATTCTGGCTGTGCATTTAGATCACCTGCCACAACCAGCATTGTCTCCGGCTCCACATGCCCAATAATTTCTTCCAGGTTGTTTCGGAATGCATCCTTGTCTTCTCGAGTTCTCCCTGTCTGCGGTGCGTAGACCGATAGTATGCACATTATCTCTCCACCAACTAACATCCACACTGCAATTATCCTGCCTTCCCATCATTCCACCCCGATGACTTCCTTGCTGTATTCCTCCTTCATAATCACTCCCACTCCATTTGTCCTTCCATCTCCCCCTGTATGCAGCATCTTAAACCCATCTCCCAGGTCCACTGCCCAGTCCCCTTTCCACTTGGTTTCTTGTACCCCCATCACTGACAGTTGCCGCTTCTTCATTAGCTCCACCACCTCCACTCGTTTCCCCGTCATTGTTCCCACATCGAGATTGGCAAACCGGACTTTGCATGAGAGTCGATGCCAGCTGTTCGACCCTCCAGGTGTTCGCTGATTTCTCGCTGGTGCCCGAGTCCCAGCGCGTCGGTTCCCCCGCACGCGGTAGCCAATCTCGTAATTACTAAGTGACATAGCATATACTTGGTCATTTATTCGAGCCACATGGCGCTACCCATGCTGACCCATGTGGTGGGTTTGTCTTCCAGGTTTTCCTTTCCGTGAGTCAATGTCTTCCATGACAAGTGGACTTGATCTGACCATGGTTTGAAGTCAGTTTTCCTTCTCCTAGACCCACTGCCTGTCAAGGCTAATGAGTTGGGTCTACCCATGTTTTAAATCAGAGTTGTCCTTCTCCTAGATCCCTAGCATGTTAGCCTGGGGCTGTAAGGTGCCCAGTTACTGCAGTGTACCACAAGGAGATCATGCTAGAGTCTTGTCTATGGAGAGGCTATGTACCAGCAGGGGAGGCTTGTGCACTCGTGTCCCTTTACGCCCCTGAGAAGGGGCTATCTGGTGGTCGCAATTGAAAGCAAGAGCAAGAAGCGCTGCTCACTACATTGTGACACTAGACGCGTCCCACAGACCTGTGCTTGCACCACACCACACCACAAGGGGGTGCACTATGATACCTCGAAAGCTTGCAGTCAGAACAAAGATAATTAATTACCGGTAGACTTATACATAATGATGTTGAAATGACAAGATAGAGTCACAAAGTCCATACAAATAGTCTTTAATAGAATCATCAGGTCTGAAAGTCAGTAAATATTTGTTCTCACTGAACCCACAGCAATTTCTTATGGTCTAAATACTGCAAATAATCTTCTCTCTGAACACGCCTTCACAATGAACACAAGATTACACTGACATCAAACCGATATTGATGGACATTACTGAACATGCACTGGGCACACGGATAGCTCTGAAGTCATCATCTTTAATCCTGTTCACACACTAGTATTATTTTAGTGGTTTCCATTTTAGTCAGTATAATGTCAAGTGTTTTCACTTAGACAACAGTCATCTGTTGCATGTCTTTGAAACGTTAGCAACTCCTATATTAGTTCACAGCAAAAATTTTCGTAGTTGAGAATTACCACTCTTTGTGAATTCTTGCAGTCAAATATGGTATCACAATACTGTCACCTTGTTGTACCTGCCATGGTTGTGACTGTGCCATTCTTCCTTGTTGTCTTGTCCTACCAGCTGTACTACATCACGGTACTGTAAGTAGAAACTACCGTCCGCTCCTTATATACCACATCGCCCCAACAAACCCTGAATAACAGCTGCTTTGTTGTTCCGATTGAAATGTAATCTCTTCTGAGTAGAATATTGGTGAAACATCTTGCACAATCAGTGCCCAACATAGGTTATGTCGTGTACATGGGTTGTAAAAAACTTGTGTGTACAATGGCCCAGATTTACACAGGTTGTACAGAACATTCATGTACAATGGCTTGGGCCAGGTTTACACAGGCTGTATAAAAACGTTTGCGTACCATGGGCTAGGCCACATCTGCACAAGTTGTATAGAATGTTCATGTACATTGGGCCTGGCCAGATTTACACAGGCTGTACAGAACGTTCATGTACAATAGCCCGTGCCAGGTTGCGTGCAAGAGCCAGCTTCATCAAGTTGAGTTTCTCTGTCTCCACACTGTCTTCCACTGCAGTCTACAACACACACACACAAGAACAATATTAACTGTTACATCTGGATGGTAATGAAGACAATGCTCTGGCTCTCCATGGCCAAGACACAGGCCCCATAGACAGGCTGCCATAAATCCTCAAGCAATGGTTATCAATGAACTACAGGTTTCTGGTCCAATTGATTAGTAGCTGTCGCCATTTCATACACAGGTGGAAAATTCTTAGATTAATAATCCACCATTCCTCACGGATGAGTTACATGGTTCCAACCTCTGGTTCAGTGGATGAGTTAGTTGTGCAGGCAGAGGTTGTTTCTATAACTGTTTCTATAAAATGTGAGCAAATCCCAAATTCATAATAATATCCAATTTATCCATAATGAAAACTCTGTTCAAAAAGTGCTGACATTCATTTATTATCAGTCTAAGAGTCAAATCTATGAATATTAAAAATAGTATCATTGAAAATTGGTGCTTGCCATATATTACTGAGGTATTACATGTTAATCATTGTCGTCTAACATAATACAGTACGAGCGATCAAGTGAACACATGAATAAAATTAACATTTTGTTGATTTGTGGAAAGTTTCTTGACTGAACTTACCTGCTCTGGCTCTGGATGTAACTTTGCAGCTATGTTTAGTTCTTCGAGGCAGTGCATCAATTCATATGTCTGCTGGCTGCTGAATATAACCTAAGCCACAAACATAGAAGGACAACGATAACAAGACAGACTTAATTAGATAACAATAACTTATTCTTTCATGGTTGGAATTTTTTCTAAGCCCCCCAATTAAAAAAAATTAATTCCAAAGTCAACGTTATCATGCCTGTTTGGTATGTGTAGATGATATAAAAAGTCAATAAAAAGATAACTATCTCAGAAAGGCTGAATTTATAGATACACAAATGTTTGTCTTATTTTATGCTTTATTAATGTTTCTTTGAGAAACTGTCCCATTCTGATGGAGAAATTAACATTTTGAAACTGAAAACAATATTAAAAAATTAAAAAGCCAGTGTGTTTACTAATTCAAGGAACCCACTAGCTGAAAATAAGTAATTGTAAATACCTCCTCAACTTCCAGCAATGGCAGTGCATCAGTCAACAGAACCTGCCAGAACCTAGAGAAGAACGCATCAGTAAAATATCACGTAGAACACCTTGTGTTTTCACAAATATACAGCAGATTTTGTACATCTTTTAGTTGACCTGTCCATAATGTAACCTGTTGCCTAGCAACATGCCTGTCAATCCATCAAAAATCAGATGCTGAACATTTGGAGCGTTCATAACGTTTATTCTAACTTTTTTCTTTATGACAAAAACATAAGGCAAAGTACCCAGGCATGCAGAAATGTTTGATCCAGCAGTTGTCAGGCTGCCATAATAAAGTAATTCACTTATATCAATATTGCTAACATTGTTGGCAAAGCTTGACGGAGGTCACGCGCACAATTTTGACTGTGACGTAGCAAACCGTTATGTAGCGGATCCATCAATTCTAGCAGACGCTGCTTATTTGTACTTGGCTTAATACAACGGTGAGGGTAGAGAGCACGGGAAGACAAGGGAAGCACTCACTTCTTTGGGGCTATCCTGGCAGTGAGCAGGGAGAGAAGGAGAGAGGCCGCTGGTTGGAACTGGCGCTCAGCATACAACTGGTGGAACTCCCGGTACTTGCCTAAGTAACAAGTACAGAAAAGTTGATTTCCTGCAAGGTACAGATGGGTAAGGAGAACATTTTGTTGAAGCTATGTTTCAACATCTAAATGATCCGGCATATATACTGGGTATGGCTGCAGGCGTGCATGTGTACGTGTGTGTGTTTGTGCATACGTGTCGTTCATCATCAAAGTCAATCATTTGAAAGAAAATTCACTTTAGGCCAAATAAAATACTACACATGGTTCCGGTAACCCGACTGTCCCTAGTATTTCCGTGCGACCATAAGCATTTTTTTAAGAACAAAAGAAAAATATTTTTATGATGCTGACCTTCGATCCTTGCCTCTGACCAAAAGCTTTTCTTTTAACATTATACAATATTCCGACAAAAGACTATTACAACAATCATTCAACATGCTAAAAATACAGATAATCATTGCAAAAGTCCTGAGAAGAAACAATAATTGACATTTTGGAAAGAAAATTCAGCGATCGTCCCTAGTATTGGATGGATTTCCGCATAAATCGTTGCAGTGTCATGGCGCCCCTGCTACGTACCTTGTGTCAACCAACGTAAACAGGGACGCGGGCGGAACGTACTAACATAAACCGTTTCGTGATTGCTGTCTGGTTGTCCACTAAGCGCATTGAAGACATGTTGTTTATTAAATATACTTGTCACATCGTTAGAACACGCACAAGTGTACAGATTCCAGTTTCGAACACAAAACACGAAGGAATAACAACAGCCTAGGTTACGCTGGCTCAAAGTGATATAGTCTGCGTTTCTTAGTTCTAACAAATTCCGTTGCATGGTGTCATTTATGGCGCTAGCTAAAATGGTTGAATAAAACTAAAATATTATAAGAGGTCTGCCTACCGTATTTTTTTGTAATAAAATGTTTTTAAAAAATAAAATGTTTTTCCTACCTACCTACCCTATTTTGAAAATCAATGTTACCAGAAACACAACTATATTTTATTGTGGCCTTATCAGAACCTGTTATGTAGTGTGTGTGTGTGTGTGTGTGTGTGTGTGTGTGTGTGTGTGTGTGTGTGTGTGTGTGTGTGTGTGTGTGTGTGTGTGTGTGTTTGTTTTCAAAGAGATTGTCAATAATAAAAAATACCAGGTTACTGTGGAAAATAAACTCGTAAAACATGTGTGGTGTATAATATTGGGTATGTTAACATAACCAATAAATATATCCTACCTGGCATTTCTCCAGCATAATAATGCACAAGATATGTGGTGTTTGCAATGGTTTTATTAAATGTTCTTAATCAGTTTTCAACAACTGTTCAGCCATATGTATAGATAAACATATATTTACAGATTACATAAAAATGTCTTAACTGATTGTTTAAAAGCAGCAACATTACAGACTAATTAGAGCCATGACCTATAGTTGTTTACGAACCAAGGAAGGTGAGTTTACTACACAGCAACATGGCTGGTCCGAGGTTGTCTATGAGGTCCAGACTACTGAAGCATCCACTCTCTGTGTACTCATTGAGGAAGCTGCAACACAACTCATGTTACAGCACACGTCCACACGGTGGACTCAAACGTCAGTGGCTTTCTGGTGCACTTACCTCCATGGCACGTAGCCTTAGATGCCCATCTTGTTATGTGTTCACATTTCTATTTGTATTTCACAGTTGATGTACATAAAGATAAAGCTACCAGAACAACATGCAAAAGCAACTACTACAATAAGATTTACTAGCTTACACCAAATCGACTGTTATCATCATTACAGCATTTTTCATATCAAATGTGTAACAGTGGCACCTCTGAGAATATCTCTCCGTACAATTTATCAGCCGAAGAAGATAAATAACTGTAAATTATATAAATAAACTACTATTTGTGGTTTTTCATATATACACTGGTACATGAGGCAAGTGGCTGAAGGAAGGAAATGAATATAGACAGAAGCGAGTGTACCTTGGTCCCTGGGAGGAGATGCAGTTACCATGCCCCAAAGTTAGCGCATTATTACTCAGACGTCCTAAGACCATGTCATCAGTTTGAAATGAACAATTGTACAAACACTGGAACTAGAATGAAATGATTAAATACTCACTGTTCAGCAAGGAAACTTGCAAAGTTGACATCCTGCAAGAAATATTGCAAATAATATTTCATTTTGCAAGGTAACACTTCAGTCTAATTACCGCAATGATCGTACGTATTGGGACACTTAAAATAATTCAATTATCAGCTGTCCCAAAACATAGGGTGCACAAAAGTAATTCTCAGATTCACTGTCCCAATACTTAGGGACATGAACGAATCCTGACCTCATTTAACAATGTCTATTTGAATTCTAAACATTAAATGCTAAACATTAAATGTTTAGCATTCAAATAGACATTGTTAAATGTTCAAAAACAAAATGAATGTACTAAAGTAATGACCGTATGTTTTGGGACACTCTACAAATTTAGAAAAATTATTATTTTTCTGTACCTTATGTTTTGGGACACTTGTAAATGTTATTATTTTTGTCCCTATGAACATCAATTATTCGTATTTCTGACGAGTGCATACCCACTTTGTTCATCGATGCAGATGCATACTTAACAAACAGTACTTACTGTTCAGATCAAATTTTGACCTGAACAATAAGTTATAATACACCTATTTCTGATTGCGACAAAAATCTACATCATCAATAAATTGCAACCAAACCAATGTAAGAAATTACCGACAAATTAAGGAATGTCATTAATTATGTACACATTTTCATGCGAGTCCACCACTATTTCAGAACCAGATGACAGTTGGTGTAAGTTTAACACCTAGATCAGATTAATATTTAAATTGACAATGATTGAGTACTTTTTCTCATGCCAACTGAGGTGTAATACAGGGCAGAGAAACTAGGTCACTTGGTGTATAAGACAGAGAGGCCAACTACACCACACTAAATTTTGACTGCTGATTTCTTTATGTAAGTTTGTGTCGCGTTTGCACATGAAAATGGTCATGTGTGGCAGGCTGGTTATCCAACAAAACAGTATCATATGTGTTTACTTTATTGGAAATGATTGAAATCAGAAATGGTTTTAAAATATAGTATTCTAAATGAAATGATGTCAGCTGTATTATTACGGAAATAACTAAATTTTAAAGTGTAAAATTGCCATTTTTAGTGTGCAAAAATAAAGATTTTATTTATTATTTGTGAGACTAACCTTTGACCTAAGTCCCCAGGCAAGAGCTGATCCGAGTCGCCCTTTGTGGAGTGCTTGCATACCCATCACCTTGCAGATACTGCGTACTGAAACAAGTTCATTCAACTGTTGGCAGAAGTCAATATGAATAGTTCCCATAATAAAAAATTCAATGTGATTTAGCCAATCTGAACTCCTTATACAGACTGCATTTTATAAACCAATTCAGGCCAGGGCAACTTGATTCTACTTAAGTGCCATATTTTAATACAGCGGGAAGGGGATCATTCTATCGCAGCAAATACAATTTATTCTACTAAACGGCCAATTCTATTATCCAGGATTCTGTTTAAAGCAGATTGCACTATAATGGAGGTGATATTCTATATGGGCATTGACAATTATTAGACAATAAATTGCATCAGGATAATGATAATGAAGACCAGTCATATTGAAGTCCAACACCCAAGAATGTTGCTCCTAGTGCAAGTGAAACACAGCCTCCATCTGATCACCCCTGCCATGTAACTAACGATTTAACAGACATGCATTATCTGAATCTATTAGCTGGTACAGTGTCAGCCAAAATTGCACAGACATACAAGAAATGCCAAGCCATTTTTTTAGACTTTTACATCGTTCTAATCTTGTATTTTCATGCGCTTTACGTACCAATGTCACCAATTAAACTATACATTTCCTGAAAGGGCAGATGCTTAGACTGTCATCCAATGTGTTTTGTATGTTAAACATACAACATTTTATTTTTTGATTACGACTTCCGGTTTATTTTTGCTGTCAGACTCGTGAAAATTTAAGTGTATTTGTAAAACCAGCTGCTGAACACCTCCCATTTGTAATGATTAATCTTATTGGTCAATTTAAAATGGTGTCATGTGCACTGGCCAATGCCACCAGACATTGGAAACATGAAATCAGTGCAGACGGCTGAATGCTACTTCTTGGCAATACTGGTGATCACCAGAATCAGCTCTGTGTTACTGAAATGGTTAAATAGCCTAAACAAACTTGAAGCAACTGCTATTCTGCTGACCATGTTTCTGTCTACTTCTCTAACATCTTATCTTATTCTAGTGGAACCTAATCACTTACCCTGTTCCTGCATGTTTCTTTGTTCACACACATGAAGCACTTTCTGCGCCTTTTTCTCGGTCTCAATAGGAAGACGCTCGATAAACAGTTCCAAATACTGTCTGTAACAACAAAGACACCAATCATGCGAACCATTACAAATATTATTTGACTGTTATTACTTTATTTTGAATGTTTTGCTCTGAATGTTGTATTTACATGTGGAGGGGATTGTAATACACGCTGACCGCTTGCTGCTATGAACATTTGCCCCCAATGAAATGGGTTCACAGGTTTTTGAAATGTATCAAAATAACATGGTCAATATTCATATAAAATAGATTTAGGCAGAAAACATGTTAGCGAAGTATACATTATATAACATGATTAGTATCGTTCACTAAAATAAATTCAGGCAGAATTTTTTTATAATAGTATAGGTTATAATTTTTATAATACCCAGTTTTACATTAAACATTATGAACAGTTTTCACAGATGTTTAAAGGTTTACAGGTAAATTTATGAAAGTGACTTTAGTGCTGCTGACTATTTGTGCAATGAACATTCGTATGGTGTGGATGGGAATAAAGACATCAACTGATGCACAATCCACCAAACCATTGTAATCTTAACTGACGTTTCATTTGTTAAATTCAGAATAATTACAGTACAACCTCCCTATTAAGGTCACCCTCGGCACTGACCTGAATGGCAAGGTGACCGTATTAGTGAGACTAATTTCCTGTACTTTACTCTTACAGAAATAACTTGTGTCTATCCTAGTGTGACCTTAATTGCGAGGTGGCTGTATTACTGAGATGACTATAAAGCGAGGTTCGACTCTGAAACAAAATGTAAACCAACCTGCCAAACTGTGGACAACAGTCCAAGTAACTGACCGCTACTTGCCACAGACTGAAACAACAAGGTCAACACAGTGCATTGTGGGAAATTAAAATACTTTTTAAACATTATCTATAAATAATTATTTCTCTGGCATACACTAATGTAACATGGCAAATGGAATATATATACTACTACATAAATGTAGAATAGCGTTCAGAAATGTTATTGTGGTTAAATTTGCAGAACAAAGTATGGTGTCATCTCTTGGAGCTGCTTGAGGTACCACTACAGGCTTCCAATGCGTGATGTTGCTGTTGAAATGATTAAGGGTAGCCACTACTCGAAAACGGCCATAGGCCATATCTCTGTTAGTACTGAATGTATCTTAGCCAAATTTGGAGTACTAATTAGTTAAATGAATAGTACATGATATGTGGAATGTGGGCTCATTTGCTTTGCCATGACAATCAACATTTCTAGTGTGATAGAAGGGCATGCATCCTTGAAAATTATTCTGAGGTTACAACTGTATATGTGATCATGCAGTTGTCAAGAATCATTAGCTAGAATACTCCTTTGTGCAATAAGGTGGTTTTGGGTAAGGAAGTTTGACTGCAATGACTGTTGTGAGATGGGACTTTTGGTTTGAGCTTTTTTCATGATGTCTTGAAAAATGCTCAAACCTGAACAACAGTCACTGAAGTCAGATATCCTTGCCCAAAACCACCTTATTGCACAAAGGAGTATTCTAGCTAATGATTCTTGAAGTTGCATAATTACACATACAGTTGTTAGCTCAGAATAATTTTCAAAGATGTGAAAATCCATTTCACTTGAAACGTTCATTGCCATGGTAATACACAACCAAACGTGCCCATATTTCACATATACCATTCATTTTTCTAATCAGTGCTCCAAATCTGGTTATGATATGTTCAAAAAATTAACAGAGATATGGCATATTGGTTATATGGACATTTTCGAGTAGTGGCTATCCTTAAGGTAAAAATATGCTTTGCTTGATAATATAACTACGTCTACAAGATACCATATTTTCCCATCAACACAGCATATGTAAAATATTAACCAATCATCTATGTAATTCCAGACCATGGCGATATATATCTGTGGTTTGATAGCTAGAGTTATTTTCTGAATTGTATAAATCGTACATACAAACATAAAGAATAGGTAGAACAATCGGTTTGATGATATACAATTCCGGGTTGACTGAGCAGGGTACACGACGGCTTTAGCTGACAGTTAGTCCGTCGAACTGGCTGACTCAAGAAACATCTAGTTCTGATATTAATTTACTAGTCCTTAAAAATAAATGTGCGAGGTACCGTTGTACCATTGTATTGTTGTACCATATATATGTGACAGTTATAGCACATAGTAAAACTAAAGGTGGCTTTATTGCATCAATTAAACAAGCCGTTTCTCATTTCAATAAAATGTTTTTAACTAAATGTGTCGCTAATAGAAACAAATACATTTGATTTCGTAGATCCAGTTGCAAAGTAATCAGAAGAAATAACTTTAGTTTAATCAGGAACAGCAAACGGCAGTGGTGGACAAGGCGGTGCCAGCAGAATTTGAAGCCTCACACCGATGGCGACAAAGGACCATTGTTGGACTAAGTTGCATCGTTTGGTCTATACTTTTCACTAGCATTTACTTTCCTAAAGCCGACGACTGAACAATCAGTAACATTGCTGGTGTTTGGTAACTTGCTAAGATAATCACCCGATGCGGGAGTAACACTGGGACAGCATGTAACAACGTCTGTAACCTGCGCATGTACGTTTGTCCATGTCGCTCATCACTCATGGTCGCTAGGGGGCACTACCTATCCTAACCGGATACAAATGGCTGCCATGTACATTCTCTACGTTCAGCAAGTTTCCTGTTCGAAGGTCGTATGGAATATTTAGCTGCATGTGATAAAATGCTACCGTAAGTATTGTCTTATTTTGTTTTATTCCATCACAACACCCAACTAGCATGTACACTACTTAATTCACATAATCACAGCTAGTCCGATTGGACTGCTCCTCTAAAAATGGACTAGTCCAGTCACTGAAACTACTCGTCCGGGACAATCGGACCAGCCTTATTTCACAGCCTGCACTGGAGCCAATTAAGGCTATAACCAATTCATTTCAATTATACCAATGTAAGATTAAGTAATGGTTAAGTGAACTGGTCACTATCAACCCCAAAATAACTTATAAACACTGTACTGATTTCAAGTGTATGCTATTGATTAAGTTGCTGTAATTAATAGAACAAATGTACAAAATGTAATAACAGTAATATGAAATAATAAATGTTTGCACGTAGTATAAAAAATGTAAAACAAGTGATGTCCAATGTTATCATACCTTGATAGAATAACATTATATTTTTCACATTTGTCATGTTTTGGGAGGGATTAAGTTCAAGTTAGAACAAGATAACCCCTTAACAACATGTGCCTTTAATGATAATATAAAACTTGAAGATTAGTCAGTGAGAACATTGAAAGTGAAAGCAGCTCACCTGTGATGAGACATCAAGCTGGTCGCGTACTCAAGTAGAAGAAACTCCCGCAAGGTCGCCCCAAAGCTGCAAGGTACAGACGGGTTAGGAGGACACCTAGTGGAAGCTATGTTCCAACATCTAAGTTTCACCTAAACGATTCGGCAAATAAAATGGGTGTGTGTATTTGTGTGTGTCTTTGCATGTGTGTGCACATGAATGTGTGCATGCATGACCTATCAAATGTGGACCGACGAAAATAACGTAGGCCAGTTTCCGATTATGGTGGCTCTCGGATCTTAAGGGAAATGCATTGCATTTTACACCCCCCATACACCCCCCCTCATACATATACCCCCATACCATACATTCACCCCCATACATACACCCCCCGTAAATACAACCGCATACACACATCTCCACATACACCCCCAATACATGCACCCTCCATAGATACCCCATACATGCACCCCCTATACATACCCCCGTACATACATTTCTGCCAAATAGAACAGTCAGATGTATTGTTATGTCATGGTTGGGATCAGCAAAATGTCCAACATTACACAGCAGTAATGATGATCATAACTTGTTCATGCTTTGGCAAAGAAATAATTTTATATATAATAAATTACAAACTAGACAAAAGGGTTTGTATCTATCGACATGCCAACTCTTCAACTTTGCACCAAAACTGTTACAAATATGCGAAATCTAACATTATGTAAACACTGAAATTACATAATCATTACACCAATGATACTATTATCTGTGATGTGTTTTTGTATAGGGTCTGTTTTCTTTGCCGGACATTTGGCTTGTTTCTTTTGTGCTCATCTATTTTTAGCTGTGATGGCAAACAAAATTCCTGAACTTGGGGCAATAAAGATTATTATTTTAAAGTTAGCTGTTGTTGTAGCCTTTACATACAATGGGATGTGTTCTGTTGCGTGTAGTGTTTAGGACTTCCACCTGGCATGCCAGTGCTCTGAGTTCAAAATCCAGACCGGGCTGTATATTTGGTGTAAAAACCAGGCTCTCAACATTGGGGACAGTGTATCCCGCGTGACTTGGAGATCATGTTAATGTCAGTTCCGTCTCAATTGGGGACGTAAAAGAACCACTGAGGATGACAAGCACCCTGGCAGTGACCACCCTCAGT
The DNA here is from genome assembly GCA_963995525.1 of Escarpia spicata. Classification (NCBI taxonomy): domain Eukaryota; kingdom Metazoa; phylum Annelida; class Polychaeta; order Sabellida; family Siboglinidae; genus Escarpia; species Escarpia spicata. Next base: position 14,674,101 of record OZ023210.1, read on the forward strand.
GCCAGCAGAGAAAGGTTGGTTTGGTGATAATGTTCTGAAAAAGGCTGACTGATTGAATGAGACCTCATAAGACCATAACACTGTAACAATAATACAGACTAGTCAGTTAATAGAATGTTACTGTGCATTGGAAACATCTAGAACTAGAAGTACTACTCACTAGAGGGTCTGAGACTCGAGTTTGTCACAGTGGTGAAGGAGATCTGTGATATGGGCCACGAACCACCAGTTGCTGAACGCCGTGCTGAAATAAAATGGCACACCACTCAAACAACTCGTAATACAAGCATTAGGCTTGGGAAAAATTACACAACATAACACATTATTTATAACCTGTTGCGATAAAATCATATTAATTTGCAGTACAACACTATTATATAATAAATTGAACTAGTTACATGTACATGTATATACATTTATATATCGTACTGTGCTGAAGTGTAGGTATAATACTTTTACGAAGGGAACAAATTATGCACTATCTATATAAATGTTAGCTATGTTAGATATATCAATCGACAGATATCCAATATGGGTGGGTCACACATACAATGAATGAATGAATAACAAGACGTGCTTGAAAACATAAACAACATGCTGTTGTCACGGTGCCAGTATTAAATCTTATTTACAAGGTATATGAAGCTGTTATTCTCCCAATATATCTTGATAATTATATGACTCTCTCAATATGCCAACAGTTTCATTGTCCATCTATTATTGAGAGCTTTGGATGGCAATCTTGTTTTTATTATTTATTTAATATTTTGTTATAATGATACTAAACTCCTGCAGTGCCTATACCCTCAGGAATCTGAGCTCAGAGGTGCAACATACAAGACTCATTGGATAAAATTGTGAACAGGAACGTGAAAGCATTATTATTATTATCAATAGAGCAATGATTGCCAAAGGTCTAGGGTGGGAATGGCTATAATTCCAGGTGATTTTAAAGTGATAGGGAGTTGATTCCCGATTTGATGTAACACTGGTGTTATTGTTGTTGCAATCGCCCAGGGTCACCTGCTCTCTTTGATGACGTGGTGAATGTCGAACTCGATGGCAGCCAGGATGATGTTGTCAGCTGGCTGCATGTGGGAGTGGCCTCCGTACGCATCAATGCAGAACTATAAACGACAAGCCACACATCACAAAAACACTTTCCGTGTATAATACGCCCCCATGTATAATAAGCACCGCGACTTTTACAAAACTGACAGAATTCCTGTATTACCATGTACAATACGCATCCCAACTTTTGGCATCAACCCTCATTTCCCCTGTCATTTCACCAAAGTTTGTTTGTGTGATGATCCTTGAATCCATACCAGAATCATAAAAAAGTCCCTTACGCAAGTTACGGCATTGCCACTGACACATTGCACGCGATGATGTCACCTTGTGAGTTGTATCTAGTCATTCTTCCACCTGGTGGATACTTGTACGACTACGAATGTTTCTAGAACTATACGGAACCCCATGTGGACTGTCGAAGGTTGTTTCTGTATTCCGCCATGATGTATGTGCCAAACAGCGTTACCACAAAACAATCTTCTCCGTCTGCGTTCCATTCCTAGCACATCTGCATTCTCTCACATGTCCAGCCCACTTTAACACACAGGCTTCTTTTTCAAACTCCCTTTTACACGAGACTTCAGCTTAAACATTTCTGCACAACATACTTATTTAAATAAATATACAAATGCAATATGTGCGTACACTTTATTCTTTGGCATACAACATGACATGTATCCTCACCTAAACCTTCTTTACAGTTATATATACATGAATTACAATACCACTGACATAAACCAAACATTAAACAAACATTAAACAGTTGTTACACTTTACCTTGTTTTTGTCATAAGGAACCACTTTTATGGCCAGAATTTCAGCCAAATATATGACGGAATGCACGAACACATTTGTGGAGCATTAATTTCTGGATTGCTTGATGGAGCTTTTACTAGACGACAGGTCAATATATCTAGTGTGCAAACAAGCCAAGAGAAAGCAGTGTGCACTGACCTGTGTGTGGTACTGGAGGTCGAATGACTTGACCGTGGGATGCTGGTAGAGGAGACGAGAGATGAGCATGCAGTACCAGCTGCCCAACACCTCTCGTTGCTCCACAAACACCTCGTCATCTCCCGACAAGATCTGCAAGGGTAACAAGGTCAAGGCCAATTCTTACATAGTGCATTATCCAGACGATGGTCAGCTCAGAGAACTTTACACGCCAGCAAACCTGCTCATTCCTACAAATTCCATTTCTCCGGGAAGTATTAAGCCATGCTGTAATTATTTCAAAAATCATTCAGTTATACCCACCACCGCCTACAGTTGTGTTCATTTATACAATCGGTGGACTGAGGCCATGTGAAGTGGATGAAATTGTCCAAGGTTCAAATTATCAGCAAGAAGATTCCAACCCAGGTTCTCTTGATTGAGATGTTCTAACCACTGCCCTGCTGCAACTCCCGGTGTTACCCCAGGGAAGAAGACGGGAGGTAGAGAGGAAAATAGATTGAATTAAATCACATAAATCATGGCAACAGTTCCCCAAGTTGCAGTAACTGGAACTGAGCAACAGGCAGAAATGGAATTGTAACAGCCTAGTTGTTGTGTGCACTCATAAATCATGTTGATGTTGGCATGAATGGTCAGTCAATGTCCACTTTGGCTCTCTGCAGCCTGAAGGTCAACTAAGTAGATCATGTGACAACCATTCCAGTGTTGTGATTCAGTCTTAGTCATTGTAGGAAAAAGCTGACCTTGAAATGCGAGCTTTGAGACACTTGATGTATCTGGTACGTAGGGTTTGCATACTTCACTATCAACACTTTGTGTATAACTTCTGTCAAGCGTTACTTTTGTCACCAATGCTAATAACGGTTATATACGTGAATTACATTACTATTTCTGCATGGCATCTCATAAGTCAAACATTCCCGCATAAGCTGTCACCTTAAAAACGTTGCATTATGTTTTTGTTATAAAGACACTTGATGAAAGATTTTGACAAAATATGTCTGAATGCACAAACCCATCATGTGCTCGGCATCCATTTTTGATGGCTTGATGCAGCTTTTGCTAAGCAACAGGTCACGTGGTGGATAGGTTAATTGAAACCGAGACTGAGAATGGCCTACCCGACAGATTGTCTCCATGTGTGTGTCAGAGGCGAACTCCCCGTCCTCAAGTCTCTGTTGACACTGCTCCTGCCAGTGGCGCCATCTCATCTCAAACTCCGCAACCAGCTGCGTTGACCGCAACTACAACAGAGTGATAACAACAACTACAACAGAGTGAGTGGTTACCTGATAACAACAACTATAACAGAGTGGGTGGTTATGTGATAACAACTACCACAGTGATAACAACTACAACAGAGTGGGTGGTTACTTGATAACAACAACTACAACAGAGTGAGTGGTTACTTGATAACAACAACTACAACAGAGTGAGTGGTTACTTGATAACAACAACTACAACAGAGTGAGTGGTTACTTGATAACAACAACTACAACAGAGTGAGTGGTTACTTGACGGTTACTTTACAATTTATGCTAAAAACTTTCTTCTAAAAAAGTATAAAGATACATGTACACTTCAAAATTGTTATTCACGTCACCAAAATCAGTAATATTAATTGTTAATAAATGGACAAAAATGTTAGTAGTCAAGTACTGTTTTGATTACTGCCACATATAATTCACATGACTGTATAATTTAGATAGACACATAATTTGAAAGGCCATCATATATAAAAAAAAATATGTCAACTGCGGTGGCTCCTATGATAGCGACAATATGTCTTAATCCGAGCCACTGACCCCTATTTGTCATAAAATTAAAAGGTGATTTTCTGTTAAGTAATTACTATACTGGTTTCAAAAATGGTATATACACACATCATTATGTACGCATATCTATTTTATTTGTGTAAATGTATATACCTGATATGTTTGTATGAATATTTGTTATATTTTGTGGTCAAAAGACTGGACTTGACAACAATTACAACAATGCAACATGACCACTCCTTCAAGTGCAACAGTAAATTGATAATACCATAAGATATATAACTTATAAACAACAACGTATAATAACTGGTACTTAATTTTCAGAAAGTCATAGTTTATGTAGAAACACGCACCTGTGGCATATTGTGCAGCAGTGACACAACGGTGACGAACGCAGGTGTCCGTTGGGCCGGGTGGGTTGACAGAATGTGTATGGCATCATTGGTACGGCCTTGCAGCACAAAACTATACACCTGCAGGAAATTGAGAAATATCAAACAACACATGAGTATGAGGTGTTGCATATAGCACTATTTCGTGGGTTTATCCAAATTGGTAACAGCTGACGTTCAACATTATGTCACAAAATATATCGATTTCGTTGATCTGATTATGATACGGTGACACCATATAATCACATCCATAGGTGACCACCGATGAAGAGATTTCTATTGTAAAAATATTTTTATAACGATGAATGAATGAAACCTCCAATTCTAAAAATTATTTAGGAAAATAAAAATAAATATCTAGGAACTGCAATTAAACTACAGGAAATATAGAATGAATGCTGGGCTCCATGCAAGATTTTAATAGTATGAAACACAAGTGGTGAAGTCGGGGAACGTACCACTTTCCAGAAGTTAGGGTTCACTTCTGGCACGTCATCCTTGAGAAGGTTTACAGCCATCTGGTCGTACTCGACAAAGTGGACATGAAGCCAATCTAGGAGCTGTGTGAGAACTATCCCCGCTACAACACAGTGGCAGGGAGCAGTCAGTCCATTTCTAAGTTTCATGCCAATATTGTGTATGTACACAACAAAGATTCCTTCTAATATCAAGTACACATAATAAGGACACATATCCTCAAACACATAACCCAATCATGCAGAAAGTCATAAAATAATAATTTGAAGTTTTTATTTAAATCGCATGTTGTGTGTTGCAAAAAATAAAATGTTTTCTTAGGTATGTCATGTATGGGTTTTAGTACTTCTTATTAATGTAATGGTTAATAAATTAAGTATATTTAGTAAGTTACACAAAGCAAAATACCAATGACAAACAATGGTAATGGAGAATACAATCGTGATTCCGAAACTGCCATGAAGTCAAAGACGGTGAAATGAAGTGCATAGTACAGCCACCAACTGTTTGTTGTCCTCCTCAATCCCCCAGCATGCATCATTCATGACATCACAAAACATGTACCTGCTATTCGCAAAAAACTTCTATCTATCTATATATAAATACATGATTAAGTTTCTTGAGAGGTAACTATGTACAATTTGAATAATCGAGAAACCAGATCTTCTGTCCATTCTAGGCACCTTATTATTGTTACGCATTACAAATTACAGTCATTAAAATACCACAAGGACAATCACTTTATTAAAATAAAAATCTAATATGTCTGGAACGAGTGCAAACCCACCTGGCAGTGCCTCGATAAAGAGTATCTCACAGAGGCTCCAGATGAGTTCGATGATGTCAAACATGGCGAGCTGCATGAGCCACTGCTCCTGTGTTTCTGCTCTTGTCACACGCTGTCGACCGCCTGAACAGCAACAGGTTCAGTCTACTCTAGCAAATGATAGTCGTTGTAAGTCATCAAGCTTGAAATGGATAATTTTTAGCGTTACTTGGTTTACGGTCACCTCGGTAATACAGCCACTTCGCAATTAAGGTCACTCTAGAACAGTCCCAGATTATTTCTTTAACAGTTAAGTATAGGAAATTAGTCCTGCTAATAAGGTCACCTTGCCACTCAGGTCACGTTTGTCCAGTCCCGAGCATGGCCATAGTAATGAGTTCCACTGTACATATCTAATTATTTTTAATGTGAGTTACTGTTAAAATTCCTTTTTTTTTCTTCAGGTAAACTACTTCATCGTACAACTTGATAAATTATTTGTTACAATAAAAATAATCAGATATGAATAATATTTTTCGTGACTTCCCTTAAAACTGTTGTAGCATTTGTAACACTATCTTGTTACCGTAATACAAGTGTGTTCAGTAGTTAGTCAGCTGATTTCATCATCAATATATAACAAATTTGTTAAAATTAGTTAGCCAATTCTAGATAGGTTCAATTTTTTCTTTATGAAATTAGTTTAAAACAAAACAAAACTAAAACTTAATCGAGGAGGAATCTTGAAGTTGTACCAACCAAGTTCGGCTTTGATGTGCACCGTGCATGCTTTGATGACAGACCGATACTCGCGACTAAACGTAACCATACTGAAAACAAAATCAATAATATAACAGTTTGCAGATCTAAAATAAACCTGAAGTTAGAAACTGTATACACAATAATAGCTGCACAAGATACACCAGCGACTGTGTTTGGTTTATTCAACAGATATCTTGCACAAAACCCATTCAAGATGTTTGATAGCAGGAGATAAATACTGTGCATTGTACTATCCCAAACTCATCACCGTCTTTGGTTTATTGACACAGAAAAACAACAGCCCTTTCAAATAAAAAACATGCGTGACCTTAAAAAGCCGTGTGATACGATATCGGGACAATAAAAAAACATTCAGATAGTCACTGGAGATTCTTGTTGCAACAGACTCAAAATGTCTTAGGAAACCCCAATTTTGGGTAGCACCCCAAGGGTTACAAACCGTTGATATAAAACATGTTTTTGTTAGATTTATTTATTTTTAACTGAACTGGTATTACTACACATATAATATAAGTACTGAAAGCTGTGTAAACATATGTAGAAGACTTACTCTGTCTTCTTCCCCTCTTTGTCCTTCTGGTTCTGTTGAAGCTTGAGAAATATATCTAAAATAGGAATGAATAAATGCACACCACTGTGTTATCCGAAATTACACATTGTGCTACATTCGCAATAAACAAAGATGGAGGACACTGAGCTTGAGAAATATATCTAAAATAGGAATGAATGAATGCACACCACTGTGTTATCCGAAATTACACATTGTGCTACATTCGCAATAAACAAAGATGGAGGACACTGACCTTGAGAAATATTTATAAAGTAGGTATGAATGAATGCACACCACTGTGTCACTGTATCTGCCATCAAACTATGTGAGTGTGTGCATGCATGCGTGCATCAATGCACGAGTATGTATGTTTGTGTGCATACACATGTGCGTGCACGCAAGGACGACATGACCATAAATGTGGGATTACAATTACGATATGTATGAAACCGAGTCGGTGGATCCCAAAACAGAAATAACAATGATGTAAAATAACTGCTATTGTAAAATATGTCATTGCCTAAAGACCGCCACTTTCTGGTTCAGAGCGGTTTCATATGTGTGGCGGTCTCTGACATGTCCACGTGTGATAAAGTGGAAGAGAACTCACTGTGTGCCTCGTTGACGAGCTTGCGTGCGATGGGGTTGTGCATATCTGTGTCCCACTGTACCTGGTGAAGTAGAGGGGTGGCTCCCCCTGGCACATCCTCTACTGGGTAACAACACAACATTCATACTACACAAACTGGTTGGACTTGTTATTTAGTATTATTTAGTATTATTAGTTATTTAGTAGACATTGATACTAATAATAATTAGTAACAGTTTTGCATTGTGTCTACAAAGAATTCATTTGTATATTAAGGGATGTTCGTCTACCCAGAAATAATGGGCATAGTAATTTCTAACTGGAAGTCTGCTGTGTTGACCGTGGGAAAGGATGTTTTGTTTAATCATTAAACATGCACCCGTGGTTGTGCCTTCAAATTATTTAGTTATTATACGCTTATTAAACACAATTTGGTGGGCAGTATACCTTCAACATAGTTAATATAGTCTTAAGAACATTATATTTATTAATACATGAAAACTAGGAAAAGACTATGTCCTCTCAATAATCGTGTTTCATAATTAAATGTCGCCTCACCTGTCTGTGTTGAGTTCTTGCCCGCAAACACTAGCAGCTTGTTGCCAAAACCCCAGGTAGCACGACAACCCAAAGTTGCACACTCAGGGTCGCTGATGTTCTGTTTACAGAGACACAATCAACAGTTGTACTATTGTATAAATAAAAATGGGATAATCAAAATTGGTTTTATTTTTGAGTTAACCTTGATTTATTGTCTGGTAGGCTATTACGTAATATTTAAGAGTCGGGGAACAGAAGGTTGCATTGGTCAGAGTTAAACCATCCATTTGTTATTGGTCAATATAGTCAATTCCAATCAAACATAAACATTGTTTAATAGAGATTAGTAATTTATATACATAACACACAGATTTATTTGCAAACATTATTAAAACAAATCACAGTATAACAGACCCATAACAGCTTATTGCTTGAATGTCATTGGTTGAAATGTGAAGTATGGAACTGTTCATTTTTTTAAATAAAAGGTAAGTTCTTATTTAGCACAGTATCCAGTCCTCAGGTCTGCTCAAAACGTTTTACACCTCACTCCATGGCAAACCTGTTCAATCGAACACCATCTTGACTTATCTGGGAAGCACCCAGCCACGCTGCAATTAATGCGCAAAGACTATTTGTATACAAATATCCACCACTGTCTATAGCCAGGGCTCATTCATACAGTTGAGTGAACTGGAACAACGTAGAGTGAACAAACATGCCCAAGGCAAGCACAGCACAGGATTCGAACCCAGGTTCTCTTGGTCGGGAGTCTGAAGTTCTAGCCACTGCACTTTAAAAGATCAGCACAGCTTAACCTAATATGGTGTGATGAGTTTACTTTGAATTCAAAACAAGTTATGGCAATTGTTTTCTTAACACAACCCAAATCAGTAGAGCTCTGCATGTGCCTTGTGGGTACAGGGATTTTTTATTCAGGCCATTTAAGTAAAAGATTACCCAAGTTGCAACATCTACTTTAGATAAATAAATATGTGTAATAATTAGCCTGCTTGCAGAGTAATATGGGTGTGTAGACATCATGGTCTGCCATCCCAACAGAACTGACAAATTTCGCTCTGGCAATGTTTCATGGAGCAGGTATATCTGAAGCCATGAACATATCAGTCTAAGTTGGTGTTTTTCTGTGTTTGTATGTTGTTTACAGCTCTCTGTCTGTTAGTGTTACCACCTAAAACCAATTTTAATATTCTCTTGAAAACCAATTGTGATTGAGCCAATCAAGGTTAAATTACCATTTGGGAATGAAACTGTCCCAATCTGTGCAATACGAGTTATATGACACTAACATGGGAGGTAGTGGTCAAGTTATATGACACTAACATGGGAGGTAGTGGTCAAGTTATATGACACTAACATGGGAGGTAGTGGTCAAGTTATATGACACTAACATGGGAGGTAGTGGTCAAGCGGTTGGAATGCAATTGAAGGAATCATGATCAGATTTCAATCCTGGTACTGACTGCAGTGTTGAAATTTGGGCAAGTTCGTTTACCTCACGTTGCCAGTGTCTTTTGGAAGAGACACTATAAACCATTGGTCCCTTCTATCTTGTGTCTGTGGTAGGTGGAATAAAATATCCCAGAGGGAAATGGGAAAAACCTGTCATGGACTCACTGAGCGGTGGTCTCATTGTAAAGAAACCAACAAGAGAACCATCAACAAAATAATGGTCGTATAATGGAAGAATGGATGTCATTGTTTTAACACGACTGTTGTAGTTTTGTCACCATCTTGATTCTTGTATTTCTTGATATGTCATCAAATATTGGGTATACATTGTTATTTTGGATGTGTTGTCATTTTGTCTTTTGACTAATAGTCCATTTTATGTCACTCAACTTTCAAAGGTTTTTTAATGGATACAGACTGTTTTAAGCATTCAATCATTTTTATTTGTTGCTCTTGTTCATGGTGAAGGCATCAGCGAGACACTTCAAATCAGGCCAACCTTGAGATGAACAAATTATAACTGTAAATAACAGGTGCCGCCTGTACAACTGAACGTTACGCCTGGGCTAGCCCTAGTAGGATTAGGCTTAGCAAATTAGTTGAGATAGGCCTAGTACTAGGCTCACCTTTGTCAGACCCATCCTGGAGAACTGCTGTACTGTCTGGGATCCCTATACCCTTACATAAATAAACAAACTAGAAATGATTCAACGCCGTGCAGCCCGATATGTCTTATATCACCACCACAATACCTCCAGTGTAACAGACATGCTCCAGACTTTATAGGTATACTAGCAAATCAGTACCTTATTCCTGTAAATAGTCACTAGAAAACAGCATTCTTTGTCTTACCTTATCCCTCACTCCAGATGCAACTACCACTTGTATTCTTTTTTCCCCAGTACCATTCGACTTTGGAATTCCCTCCCTCAATATAGTGTTAATCAGAAGAGCCTGGATGCATTTAAAAACAACATCCAGACTTTGCACTACCCCCATATATTAGTTCTTCTGCACGTATTTCTGTTTATTTACACAATAATTGTGTTCTTATATGTTGCACTCTAAAAACAAAAACACTTTTTCTGTACACCTGCCATGTCACATACCGCCTGTATCCTCAGCATGTTGAGGCTAGGCGTATATTGGAAGAAGAAGTAGGCCCGTACTACTAGTACTAATCTACTCTGCTCTAGTCTGAGATCTGTTTTAAAAGCGTTTTTGAAATGTGACTTATCCAAAAAGTTAAAAATGGGGAACAAAGGAAAAAAAGGCGGCACTGTTGACACAATTATATTGGCATAACTCGGTTCGTTGAGTGTTGATATCGTAAATGACAATTTAATTAAAATAAAAACGTTGGTTTTTGCCGGTGGATGGAGTATGGGCGATAATGTGGCAAGTTATATGATAGCATAGTTATTAACGATCGACAATGTTAAAAACGGTCGTATTAGTAGCTGCAACATTGCTATTCAAATCGCAATTATCATAAAAAAGGAAACACAGTTGTATAAAAGCATTACTTGACTACACACCACATTATACGGAACGTTTTCCCGCTCCGCCATCATCGCATACCACGACACCTATCGGTGAATTCCAAAACCAAAATGTTAATTCTTTTGATAAGTTCAACGTTACCCTGAACTAATAAATGTGCATTTACAGCTACACATCCTCCATAACATATTATGTTGTGTATACATATTTGCGATTATTGTATTAATGCGTCATATTATTTTAAAATAATATCTGACAGAAACACTTCATGCTCCCTTTTAAGGATTGCGTTGGTCATGTGACTTTCACCTCCTGTCAAAATGGCGTCTAGGGTTAAGTTGTCTGTTTTTGTGAAGTTGTTTACTCGTGAAACAAATTGTTCAAGGTAACATTACGTAGATGTCTCACAAAGAAGAAATTACATATTGATGTATATTTCGCATACATTAATTTCAATATTTTTGTACAATAATATTTGCAAAATTAACGAGAAATCAGACTAATAGATAAACTAGAACGTATACATAATCCACATAAATTATAATACAACACCGTGCTGCTCGCTTCATTAAGTTAACGCGAATAACGGCGACTACCACTCCAGACATGAAGGATCAATGACAAACATATTAATAGACCTAAAACTCAATACCCTACAAAGCAGATGTCGGGATCTACGACTCAAATACATGTACAAAATAGCTGAGGGATCTATCCCAGCCATCCCCGCAGAAACATACTTTCGGCCCCAAAAAATAAATAAAAGACGCATCCAACCCAAACATTTACCAGATCACGTATCCTCAAACTTTGTACAACACCTAACAACCAATAACACCAGGTGCTATATAGTACCTGCATCCCACACCGACCAATTCAAAAACTCATACTTTGTAAAGACAATAGAATAGTAGACTGGAATAAACTAAACGAGTCGCAGGTCCAGGCTGAGACCATAAACAATTTCAGTCTCCTATCCTGCGGCTCAAACACTCAATAACACTATACGCATCCACCCCGTCGTAAACCATAGCCAACAGTGGCTCCTTACGACGTAAATAATTAGAATTAAAACGCATGTCGAAAATAGTAAAAATCTCGGATCTCAAACTATCGTCCCCCTACACTGCAGGCTACACTGGCATGGGGCTGGCCTTGGCAAATGCACGAGTCCTGGCCAGACACGTTTAGCACCGCGTCAGTGACACATTAGTACAGTAAACGAAATGTCCGGTAGTAGATTAACGAAGTGTTTAAGTTAGTTTCAGATTACATGGTCTAGGATTACATGTTTCGGCCATTTGACATTGTAACATTTGTATATAGAATTCATGCTCACCTAAATTTTGTGTTATAAATGTATAATTCTAAGTATATAGTATATTTTGTATAAATGTGATGATACCTGGCTGCGTTAATTCCACCATTCTACATCATCCCATACATATTTATGTTATAAAAATATAGTCTCTTAACACACTTTTGAGGCCTAAAACTAATCAAACAAAAACTCTTAGTCCTTTGGGCCGAAGGTCCAACGGACTTATGCCATCACTATGCACGAGAAATCTGTATGTAATTGAATCATTCTTGTGAGAAAGCCAATTAATTACAACTACTGACTCTAGCTAAATCTCTAGACAACAACAAACAGACAGATGTTCTCATCCTGGACTTTTCCGAAGCCTTTGATACGGTCCCTCATCAAAGACTTCTTCACAAACTTAAATATCATGGTATACAGGGAAAGACCTGGAAGTGAATCAATGCCTGGCTAACAAATAGCACCCAAAGCATAATGGTAGATGGTGATGCCTCACACAAAATACAAATGTCCTCATGGGTGCCACAAGGTACAGTACTTGCCCCCCTACTGTTTCTACTGTACATAAATGACATTACTGAAGATATCATTTTCCACGTAAAACTCTGTGGTAATGACTGCTTGCTTTTCAGGACAATAGAAAGTACTGCTGATACACTAGCCCTACAGAAAGACTTACACAAGATGTCACTCTGGGCCCAGAAATGGCAAATGTCTTTTCATCCAGATAAATGCCACACACACCACATGTATAAAAATCCAATGCAGAGCTGCCCGCTGTGTATTTCACGATTACTCAAGAGAATCCAGTGTCACTAGGATGTTAACTACTCTAAACTGGCCAACCCTCCAGAACAGAAGGAAAGTCACAAGGCTCTCGGTCTTCCACAAAGCACTACACCACCAAATCGCTGTCAATCTACCCAACTATCTCAACACGTCTACTCGCAACACCAGATCAAACGGTCGTCACCACTTCATTCCCCCATCAGTTAAAACTGACGTCTTCAAATATAGTTTCTTTCCATGCACAGTTACAGACTGAAACTCCCTTAACCCAGAAATATCAAACTGACAATATTACAACTTTCAAATGCAAAATAAAAAATAACTTATTAGTGTAGGTATTGGTAACCCTGTGGTCAGCGTTCAAAGGGATAGGTGGAATTACAACAAATAATATGTCTTCTTATATCTTCATTATAAATCGTCTGATGCTGTCCATTGGGTGACCATGGGATTATATTCCCACTGGTTCTTCCCGTTAACGATGTAGATGTAGTAAAAGATGGTTCGGTTTGCATCAACATTCACCGTTTACCATTCATTTAAGCGTGCGAGGTGGGTTTGATTTCTACACTACACAGGATAAGTTCAGGATAAAAAAAATTCAAGTGGAAAAGAATTACAGCTGTCCTTGTTCAGAATAGATAGGCTGTATAATAGGGTTACATATTACGGTGTATGTTTTGCGTGACTGTCACAACACAAACTATAGAGTGGCTGTCTTGAGTGTCTTTTGCAAATAATCCTGCTTCATTTAAACAAAATCAAGGTCTACCGGTACTTTGAGCTAATTAAACAGGCATACATACCTCAATTTAAAGTCACCCAATCAATGATCTATTTATGTCTTTTATACCTGTTCACTAACTATGCTCTGTTCAAATGAGGTATATAAGTATATTTTTACACTACACATTTTGCTACTTTAATAAAAACATTTAGATTTGCCTACTTAGTAGTTTCTTATTTACTTGCAATCATTCAAGTATATATATACACATATTAAGACTAAAACATGGAATATATATTAAGATTATAAACAATAGTTAAGACTATGATATATACAGTATATATATATCTATAAAGAATATATAATATTATATTGGCGTTAAGTGCCAAGTTTACGGTTCAGAAAGCTGCTGTCATATTATTATAATGTGTCTAAGAAGCGAGTGACTGGTAGTTGATCACTTGTTGTAGACTTGCAGCAAGAACCAGTGGACGTTTCTGGAGGACGGCAGCACCCAGTTGCTACTATCAGACTCTGTGTAGAGTTCCTGCCACACCACAACAACGATGTACGCCACAGCCAATGCACATAGGTCAGTTATTGTACTGGCGGCTGATCGTTATTTATTTTTCAAATGCTAAATCATTATATCTGTGTGCAAGACATCTGTTCAGATGGTATCACACGTTCACAATGACACACGTTGTCGCATGTCACTGAACTGCTAGGCGTTTGTCAAATCTTGGTCTTGTCAACACAGGAGATATATCCTACAGCTAAGAGGATTTTGTCAATATATACATGATCCTTGAGTCACCGACATGTCCACATGCTGCCCACATGCTGCCCACATGCTGCCAGTTAGCCACCAAGAATTTAAAGTCATATGTTGACTAGTGTAAGTGTTGTCAACATACATCCATTTTCTTGAACATTAAAACTATTTTATCTTGGAATAAAAAAATGAAATGGGCAACATGGGTTGTCTTTATGTATAAAATACATGATCTGTTAGTTGCTACTCCTCATTTGGAATTCCTAGATACACCGTAATGTTGATGTACGACGTACGATTCATATGGTGGTGAAACGATTCATATGTTAGGACTGTTGTTTCATGAATAGTCTGCCAGGTGGTGAAACGATTCATATGTTAGGACTGTTGTTTCATGAATAGTCTGCCAGGTGGTGAAACGATTCATATCTTAGGACTGTTGTTTCATGAATAGTCTGCCAGGTGGTGAAACGATTCGTATGTTAGGACTGTTGTTTCATGAATAGTCTGCCAGGTGGTGAAACGATTCATATGTTAGGACTGTTGTTTCATGAATAGTCTGCCAGGTGGTGAAACGATTCATATATTAGGACTGTTGTTTCATGAATAGTCTGCCAGGTGGTGAAATGATTCATATGTTAGGACTGTTGTTTCATGAATAGTCTGCCAGGTGGTGAAACGATTCATATCTTAGGACTGTTGTTTCATGAATAGTCTGCCAGGTGGTGAAATTATACTATCGCTATTAGACGTGATAGAAATCAACATACAAAATGAGTAACTTTCTCCCATATATTATCAGTTATATTATTTATATCTTGTTCAGTGGGAGATTGTGGTCTCTTGCAATTTACTATAGGTTAGGCAACATTTAAGACTAGATTGATTAGCTAATGGTGGGAAAAGTGTAGACAATTTTTAAAATTACATGATTGTATGTTTTTTTGCAAATAACATTAACATGACTGCCTCCATGCAAAACATACATTTCACATAAAAGGTGCTCCTCCTGCTGTTGAATCCAGAGAGACGCAATATGTTGATGGTAGATGAGTGGTTCAAAAATTAGCCTTGCCCATTTTGCAAGATATATGCATAAAAATGTCCAAGAGGGAAGATCTTTGTACACTTGGACCAAAAATCTTATTTATGCTCCAAGCTCTCACGTGGTATCGAAAACTAAACTTTTACATCTACTTGAAATGACTGAGGTTCTGGTGACCCCACTAGGGTAGTGCACTTATAACATAAGAACATAAACACATAAAATAAAATTTGTCAGCGTCCTGATGCATAATAATGCTACACTACTGTCGTAGCTGACTATCAATGGGATCGACAGCAATCTATAGATACATGCATAAGGTGCCAATTTTTTATGCTTACCTTTTTCTTATTTATGTAGCGCGAAGAACAATGTTCATCCAAACCCAGGAGACCCCGAACCCCAACAGTCTCAAGTTCATGCCTGGCACCCCGGTATTGGAATCAGGTACGGCTGACTTCCCCAACACGAAGGCAGCGAAAACCTCTCCTCTTGCAAGGTAAGTCTTCTTTACATTGTTCTATGTATCAGTGATGTTATTGTACATAAATTTTGCATTTAAAATGGGAATGTACATGGATCTGCTTTTTGAAATCATGGTGTTACTTGAATACAATTGGTATGTAGAACAATATCTTAATTGATTGCTACAAAAGAGTTAATACCGGTATGTTGTATTTCATTGTTTGTTCAGTAAACCAGTGCCATGAGTGGTTTTAATAGTAGGGAATACGCTTTTGCAAACACTTCTTGAATGTGCTCAGTATTACTTTATATGAAATCCTACCCTTAAAGGGAATACAGAACAAGATAAGGTTGTATTAATATGGATCGAGTTTCATTGAAACCAAAATAAAATTGAGTGATTGAAACTGCATTTTTTAGTCCTTTGGCCGAAGGTCCAAGGGACTATTGCCATCACTCTGCGTCCACCGTCCGCTGTTAGCTGCCATATCTCAGAAACCGTTCAGCACGTTTTCTCTAATTTTGTATAGACATATCTTAGGGCACTGCCACTATGCACGAGAAATATGTATTTGATTGAATCATTTTAAGGGCTCCCTAGGGCCTCCAAGGACCCCAAAACTGGTAAAAATTTAACATTTGGCCTATTTTTTCAAAAACTGTTCAGCAACTTTTTTCTAATTTTGCATAGATGTATCTTAGGGTGCTGCCACTATATACAAGAAATCTGTATTTGATTTAATCATTCTAAGGGCACCTAAGGGGCCTCCAAAGTGCAAAAGTTTTACATTATCTAGTGATGTGGTTTTGAGAAGGGCCCTTGAGACCACCCCCAACAGTAGATGTTGTGTATTGTGCCACAAAGTCAACAACTGTGACTAATCTCTACAGCCTAGTCCATTGAGACCTTGACTAATCTTTAATTGGTCACAGCACCCAGGCAGAGTAAACACACTTGACCCCTGTTGGACTGAACAGTTGCCTAACACTTTTAAACTGTATCTTCAAAACTATTGATTTTCTATAATTGCAAGTTGTGTTTATTTTGATGTTCATTTAATTATTATAAAATGGTGTGACTGTGGTGTCTATTGGTTAAAGATGTATTGTCTGTAGAAACCTGTAGGTGACAAACATAGAAAATTAATATTCTGTCAGCTGTAGGTGACAAACATAGAAAATTAATATTCTGGACAACTATAGAGTGAAATATCCTACACTTTATTGATATAAAATGCATTCTACTGTTCTGTTTACGCTTGCCATGCCTTGTGTAGACATGGTACTGTGTAAATCAATTGTATCAATATAGACTAATAATTACAGATTCACAATATAGTTGACACCTGAAACAACCAAATGTCAACCATTAGAAGAGTTGACATAGTTCCGCTATACACAAGCAAGAAATCTGTATTTGATTGAATCATTCTAGTGTCATCAGCATATAGTAGAACATACATTTTCTACATCATCATCACTAAGGTTGTTGTAAATTTAACCAGCTGCCATGTCTGTTATAATTGTGACTAACAATGTTCAAAATGATTCAGGTAAATAGCAAATAACAAAGGACACAAGTTTTCTCCTTGCCATACCTCTACACATGAGAAGAAGGCTGACACAGCCTGGCCCTGATTTATACATGATTTAGCATTTTTGTACATGTTGTATACAACTTTCAACACAGTACCATTAATACCGAATGGAATTATCTTAGACCTCAGGGAGGACCTATCTACTAAATCAAATGCTTTCTTATAATCGATAAAGGCATCGAGACAAATACAATTCAACCAATACCCCTATTTGAACACTGCCTGTTCTTCACCTATTACATTCGCTTTGTTTAGGTATGTGTTCAGTCTGGTGTTTTGAACATACACTAAGGATTAATGAACACTTGTGCAGAATGTCACCCACTTGGCAGGTTTAATTGATCTATTCAGCAATGAGGACACTGCTTAGGCCTCACTCTGGACACTGTCACTCACAGTGTTGTGTATTGTCTTAGTTGGTGCATTCAGTTAATCTACTTGACCATGAATCAGTGGTGGATCTGGTTGTGTATTACACCCAGCTGTGGAGCTAAGGTTCTCTGCCTGCTATTGTTTGATGGAAACTGTGACTAATCTGTAATTGGTCACTGGCAGTAGCTTGTGTCAACCGACAGCATTAAGCCACTAAACCCCTGTTAAACTGGACAGTTGCCTGTAGGTTTTAAACTGTGTCAAACAGTGAGTCTACCTTTTGCTCTCAGATAATCTGTCCTCTTAGTTTTACACATGAAGACATAATCTGGCATAACTTGATAAGTCTTTGTAGCAGCACATTTGTACTTCCAGTGTATCATTGCAACATAACATACATATTACATACTGTGTGCCACATTTGAATGTTGTGCATGTAATATTTCCATGCAATCCATTTGCATATATAATGTAAAACTTCAACAGCCGTTTCCTTCATTTTCACTTTTTGACCCCTACCATGTTCAATGCTCCATAACTTTGCCAATTTTTGTGGCAGTCATAATTTTTGAAACCGTGTAAAGCACCCTATCAAACCTTTACAAGGATGTAAGAAAACAATGTTACAATTTTTCCGACTTATCACTCATTTGGTCAGCCGGGGTCACATATAGACATATTAGTCCAAAGGATTTCAGGGCCACTTGGCCCATTTTTGATTGTTGATACTATTAGTGAAATATATGAAGTAAGTAATAAGTTGTTTATTTTTCAGATCATTATTCAGAATAGAGGGTATCACTGGCATCTTCTTTGGCAGAGATTTCATCACAGTTACTAAGGTAAACAAACTGACACTGTGAATGCTGTGATTATTGTGAATAACAGTAACTTAAAGTAATAATTACATAGTTTTGTTAGTTCCCAGACCCCACACATGTTATGGGAAATGTGAGAATACATGTGTATATATATATATATACACGTGTGTATATATATATATATATATACATATATATATATATACAATATATATTTATCTTATGCATATACAAATATGCATAAGATAAATATATAACTATAAATTACTCAACTTCTCACATTATCATTGTTGTAAATCTTCACAGTGACAACTATGTTTGTATAATACATCTTATGACTAGAGAGTTAATAATGCCAAGATTTTAATATGTAGTTTAAACATGAACAATGTAATTTCTAGGGGGGTGATAATGTCTGCTGGTCTGTCGTGAAGCCTGATGTGTTTGCGGCAATCATGGACTTCTTTGCATCTGGACAGCCTGTCCTCACTGGAGACCCAACTAATGTAGAAGCAGGTATGATTGGGTCATATTAGTATTTTCTGTATCACGATCAGTCAACACACCATTTAGTAGGACTATTTCAGTGACCATCAATGTCTTGAGCTGATGTATTTTATTAGCAACTTAATTTTAGAAAGTAAATATCTTGTGAACATATGTGTTAAAGATTTTTATTTTGGAACTACAGTGTACTTTCTATCACTGATTTTGATCAACAATTAAGTTGTCAGTTATTTCTAGTCATCTTCTGTATTCTACTATCATGTCTATGCTGTACATCCTGTTTAAATTGCTTCTCTTTAGACTTTCTTCTGAAACCTGTCCTCTCTCTCCAGTCTGTTTTTAAGACTTCATATAGGCATCCGTCTTACATCCGGCTCTGCCTGTGTGAGATTTATGTGTAATATTTACTGTCCAAAAAAAATAAAATAAAAATGTGCCCAAAGACGTGCACTTCCCAGAGAACCTTAAATGACTGTCTGCCATTTCTGAAAATGTCCCATTGTGTGACAGAGACTTATGATGACGAGGACGAGACTGTATCTCTGATCCGAGAATTGCTGGACACACGGATCAGACCCACAGTCCAGGAGGACGGCGGAGACATCATCTTCATGGTGAGAACATCATCTCAACATTCTGACTCGTACTCGTGGAATAATGATCAAAACATCAACAATGCATGTTTGTATTAGACTCTGTATTCTGAATGATTTTGTTGTTAATTGCAATTTTTTACACATTTTATATTTGATTGAAGTTGGAATCTCTCCAAAATTAGGCATAATGACATAAGAATCAGATCAAATGTTGCCACACACTACCATTGACTGGCATATGCAGTATTTCCTATAAACGTGTGCTGCTCCAGTTAAAAATATCAGGCTGGGTGGGTATCACCAAATTGTTTATGATATAGGATGTCAACACTATAATGAAAATGTAGGTTCTTCTGGGTAATGTAAGTCTGAATATCATGCAGTTGTTGCTTGCCTTTGTTTTAGTTATGGTGAACATGGGAACATGT
Organism: Escarpia spicata; assembly: GCA_963995525.1. NCBI lineage: Eukaryota > Metazoa > Annelida > Polychaeta > Sabellida > Siboglinidae > Escarpia > Escarpia spicata. Next base: position 14,694,427 of record OZ023210.1, read on the forward strand.
CAAAAATTGGTGGTTTCTCAAAATAAACTGGCAATTTGTGGTCAGTTTTATTATTATTGGTAAATCATGTAACGTCACATAAGAAATCATTACAAAAAATAAAAAGTCTGAACAAATGGTTAGTTCATTAAACGAATCATACTGGAACTATTAAATTAAAACCATATAATGTGATAGCCACACAAGCCACATTAATAAGATTATAAGTTTATGAAACATAACTGATTGGAACACATTTATAGTTATAAAATTTAAACATACTTTGATAAACAGACCTAATGATCCATAAATGTACTTTTTAAAATAATGACTACAATAAATAGTGTTATTTTTCAGGGGTATGAGGATGGTATTGTGAAGTTAAAGATGCAGGGGTCGTGTATCGGCTGTCCGAGTTCAACGGTCACTCTCAAGAGTGGCGTCCAGAACATGCTTCAGTTCTACATCCCAGAGGTGGTGGAAGTTATACAGGTAGACTATGCCCACTTTTTTAGCAGCGACAGTCTGGTTCAGAATACAGTATATACCAGTTTTCAGACTGTTTCATGAACTCATGGTTATGAAACAATGTTAATTTGATGAACAGAGGTTGATCGGATTAGCATCTTATAAATACCAGATGGCGAATACAGTTTTTGTTAAATAAATGTATATATTTTGTTTTAGACAAGTTTTTATCATGGTGCAATGTAATATTTGTCAGTAACGATCACATGTCATGGTATATTTATAATCTACGAGATGCAGATATAATGTGAATGATAATAATTATATACCTGAAAATTCCCACAATTGTTTTGTCATGTGCCAAAACAATTGCACATCTTTGATCATTGTGTTCAGCTTTTTTTGTTAACTATCAGTATTAAAAATTATTGTTAATTTGTTCTTTGCTGCCATGATAATCTGTAAATTATTTGTTTTGTGAGTTCCATCTTGTTCCTTCAGGTTGAAGATGAGACAGAGAAGATTGCCAATGAAGCATTTGCCAACTTTGAAGAGAAGAAAAGCAAGGGAGACTAAGCAAACTAACAAACGTGGGATAGTTGACAACATCATGTTGTTTACAACTTGTAGTGCTCCTATCCTCAGTTGCTGAAGGGGTTGCTCACAGCAACGATATCGCAGCCATGGCAGTGAAATAATAATTTTATTTGTTAATTTGTGGACAGCAATGATATTAGTACTAAACTATAATGCGTTTTTCAAATATAAAAATGTCACAATGTACAAGACCTGTTTAGGCATGTAATTTGTGATGTAAATAAGAATAGAATATTTGCTCATCCAAGGTGTGTTGTGCATCCATTGCGACATGGCGATAACTGTTGCATAGTCTTTTGCAACTCTGAATTAAGATTTTTCCTTGCAGTAAAAATAGATCACGAATATAACTGTTTTTTTTAGGTATTTTTACGAAATCTTTTTATAGAATCGTATAATTATGATGCACAGTTTTGTACTCATTTGGGTTTACCTTGGTTGTCCATAATGAAGGTTTTCTTAGTCCCAAATACTATGTTTATCATACAGTAAATTTTTATTTAAATATCCATAACACAGTATTGTCATAATTGTCTAACAGGTTGTACTTTATTTGTATTTAAATGTGTAAATATTTGTGTGATTTGACGTACATATTGGAGAGAGCAAGTGTTTATGTTAGTGTTTTCCAGAGTGTTTAGAGTACAAGTCTATCAGATTTACTTTTGCTTGACTTCAAGTATGACTAAATAACGTTATTCAATTTAGTTTTGTTGTATCTGTGTGTTTCTGTGAAGGGTAAGAAAAACAAAGTGATGCAATTCCACCGTTTTGTTTGGATGCAAGAGCCAGCTTTCAAAACAATTACATGTACATATTACAGAAATAAAGTAAATGATTACGTTTCTTGTCATTCTTCAACTTCAATCTACTTCCCCAACTAAACTTTCTGCTCATCTCGTTTCGGACATTACGCAAACAAATTCAGTCCTATGTAGTATCCACTGTGACAGCGGCTGGCAACCTGCAGACCAACTGTGTGTGCTGTGTCATGTAGTGTCCACTGTGACAGCGGCTGGCAACCTGCAGACCAACTGTGTGTGCTGTGTCATGTAGTGTCCACTGTGACAGCGGCTGGCAACCTGCAGACCAGCTGTGTGTGCAGTGTCATGTAGTGTCCACTGTGACAGCGGCTGGCAACCTGCAGACCAGCTGTGTGTGCAGCGTCATGTAGTATCCACTGTGACAGCGGCTGGCAACCTGCAGACCAACTGTGTGTGCTGTGTCATGTAGTATCCACTGTGACAGCGGCTGGCAACCTGCAGACCAACTGTGTGTGCTGTGTCATGTAGTATCCACTGTGACAGCGGCTGGCAACCTGCAGACCAACTGTGTGTGCCGTGTCATGTAGTATCCACTGTGACAACGGCTGGCAACCTGCAGACCAACTGTGTGTGCCGTGTCATGTAGTATCCACTGTGACAGCTGCTGGCAACCTGCAGACCAACTGTGTGTGCTGTGTCATGTAGTGTCCACTGTGACAGCGGCTGGCAACCTGCAGACCAACTGTGTGTGCTGTGTCATGTAGTATCCACTGTGACAGCGGCTGGCAACCTGCAGACCAACTTTGTGTGCTGTCATGTAGTATCCACTGTGACAGCGGCTGGCAACCTGCAGACCAACTGTGTGTGCCGTGTCATGTAGTATCCACTGTGACAGCGGCTGGCAACCTGCAGACCAACTGTGTGTGCTGTGTCATGTAGTGTCCACTGTGACAGCGGCTGGCAACCTGCAGACCAGCTGTGTGTGCAGCGTCATGTAGTGTCCACTGTGACAGCGGCTGGCAACCTGCAGACCAACTGTGTGTGCAGCGTCATGTAGTGTCCACTGTGACAGCGGCTGGCAACCTGCAGACCAACTGTGTGTGCAGCGTCATGTAGTGTCCACTGTGACAGCGGCTGGCAACCTGCAGACCAACTGTGTGTGCAGCGTCATGTAATGTCCACTGTGACAGCGGCTGGCAACCTGCAGACCAACTGTGTGTGCTGTGTCATGTAGTGTCCACTGTGACAGCGGCTGGCAACCTGCAGACCAACTGTGTGTGCTGTGTCATGTAGTATCCACTGTGACAGCGGCTGGCAACCTGCAGACCAACTTTGTGTGCTGTCATGTAGTATCCACTGTGACAGCGGCTGGCAACCTGCAGACCAACTTTGTGTGCTGTCATGTAGTATCCACTGTGACAGCGGCTGGCAACCTGCAGACCAACTGTGTGTGCTGTGTCATGTAGTATCCACTGTGACAGCGGCTGGCAACCTGCAGACCAACTTTGTGTGCTGTCATGTAGTATCCACTGTGACAGCGGCTGGCAACCTGCAGACCAACTGTGTGTGCTGTGTCATGTAGTATCCACTGTGACAGCGGCTGGCAACCTGTAGACCAACTTTGTGTGCTGTCATGTAGTATCCACTGTGACAGCGGCTGGCAACCTGCAGACCAACTGTGTGTGCTGTGTCATGTAGTGTCCACTGTGACAGCGGCTGGCAACCTGCAGACCAGCTGTGTGTGCAGCGTCATGTAGTGTCCACTGTGACAGCGGCTGGCAACCTGCAGACCAACTGTGTGTGCAGCGTCATGTAGTGTCCACTGTGACAGCGGCTGGCAACCTGCAGACCAACTGTGTGTGCAGCATCATGTAGTGTCCACTGTGACAGCGGCTGGCAACCTGCAGACCAACTGTGTGTGCTGTGTCATGTAGTGTCCACTGTGACAGCGGCTGGCAACCTGCAGACCAACTGTGTGTGCTGTGTCATGTAGTGTCCACTGTGACAGCGGCTGGCAACCTGCAGACCAGCTGTGTGTGCAGCGTCATGTAGTGTCCACTGTGACAGCGGCTGGCAACCTGCAGACCAACTGTGTGTGCAGCGTCATGTAGTGTCCACTGTGACAGCGGCTGGCAACCTGCAGACCAACTGTGTGTGCAGCATCATGTAGTGTCCACTGTGACAGCGGCTGGCAACCTGCAGACCAACTGTGTGTGCAGCATCATGTAGTGTCCACTGTGACAGCGGCTGGCAACCTGCAGACCAACTGTGTGTGCTGTGTCATGTAGTGTCCACTGTGACAGCGGCTGGCAACCTGCAGACCAACTGTGTGTGCTGTGTCATGTAGTATCCACTGTGACAGCGGCTGGCAACCTGCAGACCAACTTTGTGTGCTGTCATGTAGTATCCACTGTGACAGCGGCTGGCAACCTGCAGACCAACTTTGTGTGCTGTCATGTAGTATCCACTGTGACAGCGGCTGGCAACCTGCAGACCAACTGTGTGTGCTGTGTCATGTAGTATCCACTGTGACAGCGGCTGGCAACCTGCAGACCAACTGTGTGTGCCGTGTCACGTAGTATCCACTGTGACAGCGGCTGGCAACCTGCAGACCAACTGTGTGTGCCGTGTCATGTAGTATCCACTGTGACAGCGGCTGGCAACCTGCAGTCCAACTGTGTGTGCCGTGTCATGTAGTATCCACTGTGACAGCGGCTGGCAACCTGCAGACCAACTGTGTGTGCTGTGTCATGTAGTATCCACTGTGACAACGGCTGGCAACCTGCAGACCAACTGTGTGTGCTGTGTCATGTAGTATCCACTGTGACAGCGGCTGGCAACCTGCAGACCAACTGTGTGTGCTGTGTCATGTAGTATCCACTGTGACAACGGCTGGCAACCTGCAGACCAACTGTGTGTGCTGTGTCATGTAGTATCCACTGTGACAACGGCTGGCAACCTGCAGACCAACTGTGTGTGCAGTGTCATGTAGTATCCACTGTGACAGCGGCTGGCAACCTGCAGACCAACTGTGTGTGCAGTGTCATGTAGTATCCACTGTGACAGCGGCTGGCAACCTGCAGACCAACTGTGTGTGCAGTGTCATGTAGTATCCACGGTGACAGCGGCTGGCAAACTGCAGACCAACTGTGTGTGCAGTGTCATGTAGTATCCACTGTGACAGCGGCTGGCAAACTGCAGACCAACTGTGTGTGCAGTGTCATGTAGTATCCACTGTGACAGCGGCTGGCAACCTGCAGACCAACTGTGTGTGCTGTGTCATGTAGTATCCACTGTGACAGCGGCTGGCAACCTGCAGTCCAACTGTGTGTGCAGTGTCATATAGAATCCACTGTGACAGCGGCTGGCAACCTGCAGACCAACTGTGTGTGCCGTGTCTTGCGGACTGAGTGCGAGATTGCACACAATGCAGCCCAATGCCAAACCTAAGAAACGTGCTTTACCTTTAATTCTGCTGCGTACGCTGCATATATGAGCCGAGACATGGAATTAGCTTCTTCACGAAACACAGGATTCAGATTTGCTGATCCCAACATTGATTATGATGTGAAATGTTGCAGACAAGAACATCTTACCAATGCAATTTTCCAGTTTGTCTCTGCTTTAGAGATCGCAACGTTACTGTAGGAGACTCATCTGTGGAATGCCAAAAACGTACATGTCTCAACACTCAACAAAAATACCCGGAACGGACATGTAACTAGTGTTCAGAGTGATGACACAGGAGCTAGCAGACAGTTTGGGCGATCGCAGGGCTCACAGCAGGACTCTTGTTATCCAACCTGGTACAAGTTGACAATGGGTCTTGGCTATGCAGAGAGAGCTCATCAAACTGCAGTGCAGGTCTGTGACAACGAAAACGACCTCCAGCGAGTTCTAAAACATGAACTTGCTGACGGAAGTGTATCCTGGTCTGATCAAGCACGCCAAGCACATATTACGTGTTTGAGCAATTGTTTTCGAAGATGAACTTCGTGAAATGAAAAATGTGGACACAGCTAACCGATGATGCAATGGGTCTTGCAGGAACACGTCTGTAGCTAGATGTTGAGCACTTGGTGGTGCTGCAATAGTACCAGGTGTTACATTAGTCATAACCCCCGAGACCTCTAACGTCTAATTTGAAGCTCAGAAAAAAAATAGCCAATTGCACCCCTCTTGAGTGAAACGTTTTCCCTCTAACCAAGACGGAACTCTTGCCTCAGTGTAGGGGGCATGGGGGGATGCATGCACACCCATCAACCCCTAGCCTACTGGCCTGAAGTGTTTGGGCCACTGACCAAGTCCAAGTCACTTATATGGCCCTCCATTCAGAAAGGTTGCTGGTCGGTCCTATACCATACTCGCTCATTTGTGCCATTGTTTTATTTATTTTTGATGAAATCAATAAATAATTTTCAACTGAGCCCAGATAAACCATAACATAATCACTAGGTGCAGTTGGTAAAATGATTACACTCTACTTCGACTTTTCACACATTTCATATCTGAAGATCGAACCTGATTCAAAATGAACTAAATGAAATGTGGAAGCATGTGGAATCTATGTAAAAGACATGACAATGATATTTGTACTTTGTAATAATGGGACACTGCTACACTGTCACATATTAGACATGTACCTTTACATTTTGGTAATGGCCATGTTCAAGGCAACACACAAATGATACCATTGTAAATATCAAGCATTTATAGTTTATTTGTAAAACCAATTTTGAGTAAATATAAGTTTTTCTGTAAGTTAACATAAGGTTTCCATGAACTTGCATACAACCATCTTGCCTCTCCGTGGTTGCAGTAAACAGTCACACTAAGCCCTGAATTGCTATAACGTGGTACCGGTACAAGCATTTAAAAAACAAAGTTAACAGAAAACATTCATTGCATATACTCAAGAAATAACATGGCATATCAACTTTACACCTACATTGTCACTGAAAAACCTTGACGGTACCAAATGTCATGTATGAAAGTAAACATGATGTATCAGTTTTGAATTCTCCATGATTCTTTCATTACCATTCAGTATACCCATCAAATACACAATACTGAGATAATTTCATGTCATAAACAACATATAGAGTAACTATAAAACGTACAGTTTCTATTTCCAATGGAGATAACATACACTCGGCTTGCAAATACAAACATCATAATACAGTGTAGTACTTAATACAAAGAAAAATCACTAGTATCGTGAATATAAACTCCACAAAATATTTTGACTCAATAATTGCACTTGCCATTATTTCCAAATAATTACCGAGGCATTATTTCACTACACACAGCTGTGGATGCACCTGAACTTTTCACCTTTGCTATGTACTTGATTTCAGTAATGGTGCATGGATTTACACAGTGTAACGAACAATTTGTCAAATAAATGGCAATATCATTACTACACAGCTGAACATTCATAACAAAATGTACTGCAACTGAAATATGCCATTCAAAATATGTCAACTTGGCACACACCGACTGACCCTAGACAATACACCTCAAAAAACATTTGACTTTGACCCCAGATCACTATTGACAGTGCCATGCTGCATTGGCAAACTGTCACACGTGGACACACTACAGCTCATTGTGCGTAGAGAGAACATCAGATATTCGCATCTTTAACTCTGTATGTAGCTTCTTGACCTGCAACAGATACAGAGGATGTTTAACCTTCAGTGATTAGGCACACTTGTGAGAGAATGAACAGGATGGCAATAATGAATGAATCAGGAAAACTCAAGACATTGACAGGTAATAAATCATCATAAGATTATGAGGCAGCCATCTTGCTCAGTATTTCTGTGTACCTGGTAGTTTCAAAAGATTGATACAATGTGTATTTTGTTCATGAAAAAGGTCATAATATTGATAGTGCATCAACTGGATGACAATATAAATTTGAATGAGGTAGGTAGGAGGGACATTGTATTTGAGTTTTGTTGTCACATTATTTACTCACAGGGATTTTAGAGTTACAACTGAGTATTTTTCTACAAACAGAAGAAAGAACTTGTACAGTTACCAGAGTCCATAAGTTTGGATTTAATGGTTACATGACTATGACTGTTTGTTGGTACTGCCAGGAGCCAACTCATTTTGGCACTACACATAAACACCAATGGACAATTGAAATTGGTCAGACTCAGTTTAATGGCCACCCCATTTAAGGTTTCAACACTGGAGGTATCGTCTTCTACAGGCAGGTGACAAACTCCCAGGAAAATGGAAGCATGCTTATGGAGCACTTACTTTGCGTCCGTATTCTTTCACCTTCACCTGTAGCTTGTGTTGTTTACTCGACCTGTCTGAGTTGTTCTTGTCCTTCTTCAGACTTGCTGCTGCAATGTCTGCCTCCTTCTTGAACACCTCGTGTTTGCTCAACTTGTGCTCAAAGTGCTTCAGTTCCTCCTGCGTGAACACACACCACATAATACCAGAGAACAAGCTACTACTCGGGCTAGTAACAGATACAGTAAATTGTGGGACATAGGAGCAAGTGAGGATGGAGGAGCTGAAGGAGGCGGCTGGTGTTTCAAGTAGAGGCTGAGGATGGAGGAGGTGAAGGAGGAGGCTGGTGTTTCAAATAGAGGCTGAGGATGGAGGAGGTGAAGGAGGAGGCTGGTGTTTCAAGTAGAGGCTGAGGATGAAGGAGCTGAAGGAGGAGGCTGGTGTTTCAAGTAGAGGCTGAGGATGGAGGAGGTGAAGGAGTAGGCTGGTGTTTCAAGTAGAGGCTGAGGATGGAGGAGGTGAAGGAGGTTGGTGTTTCAAGTAGAAGCTGCGGATGGAGGAGGTGAAGGAGGAGGCTGGTGTTTCAAGTAGAGGCTGAGGATGAAGGAGGTTGGTGTTTTAAGTAGAGTCTGAGGATGGAGGAGGTGAAGGAGGAGGTTGGTGTTTCACGTAGAAACTGAGGATGAAGGAGGTGAAGGAGGTTGGTGTTTCAAGTAGAAGCTGGGGATGGAGGAGGTGAAGGAGGAGGTTGGTGTTTCAAGTAGAGGCTGAGGATGGAGGAGGTGAAGGAGGAAGTTGGTGTTTCAAGTAGAAGCTGAGGATGGAGGAGGTGAAGGAGGAGGCTGGTGTTTCAAGTAGAAGCTGAGGATGGAGGAGGTGAAGGAGGTTGGTGTTTCAAGTAGAGGCTGAGGATGGAGGAGGTGAAGGAGGAGGTTGGTGTTTCAAGTAGAAGCTGAGGATGGAGGAGGTGAAGGATGAGATAGATGTTTCAAGTAGAGTCTGAGGATGGAGGAGGTGAAGGAGGAGGTTGGTGTTTCAAGTAGAGGCTGAGGATGGAGGAGGTGAAGGAGGAGGTTGGTGTCTCAAGTAGAAGCTGAGGATGGAGGAGGTGAAGGATGAGATAGGTGTTTCAAGTAGAGGCTGAGGATGGAGGAGGTGAAGGAGGAGGTTGGTGTTTCAATTAGAGGCTGAAGATGGAGGAGGTGAAGGAGGAGGTTGGTGTTTCAAGTAAAAGCTGAGGATGGAGGAGGTGAAGGATGAGATAGGTGTTTCAAGTAGAGGCTGAGGATGGAGGAGGTGAAGGAGGAGGTTGGTGTTTCAAGTAGAGGCTGAGGAGATGATTAAGGTGGGCTGGACATGTGGAGTGAATGGAAGGAGAAAGGTGAACGAACAAAGCAGATGTCCTCAGAGTGGATGGTAGAAGAGCAAGACCATGACCGAGATGGGAAGACCGTGTAAAGAGCGATATGGAGGGCCTAGGAGAATGACAACAAGGGGACTGGAGACAACAATGAAACAGGATCTGTGACAGGATTAGGATGAGAAAAAGAAATGAGAAAACCAGCATTGAGGCCAGCCTCACCCCAGACTTCAGGGGTAAAGAAAACAACACCAACAATAAACTGATATAAATAATTAATGATGGCGTTGACAAATTTAAAAGAGGATATTGTGTAACTTACAGTACAGTACAACCTCATTATTAGGGTCACCTTTGGGACTGGACAAGTGACCTGAATAGCGAAGTGACCATATTAGCAGCACTAATAGCCTATACTTTACCATATGTGGAAATAATCTGAGACTATTCTAGGACGACCTTAATTGTGGTGTGGCTGATTACCGATGACTATAAAGCAAGGTGCCACTGTATGTAAGAATATGTCACTGCACCCCTACACATACTGGGCACCCCTACATACACTGGGCACCCCTACACATACTGGGCACCCCTACATACACTGGGCACCCCTACACATACTGGGCACCCCTACACACACTGGGCACCCCTACACACACTGGGCACCCCTACACATACTGGGCACCCCTACACACACTGGGCACCCCTACACATACTGGGCACCCCTACACACACTGGGCACCCCTACACATACTGGGCACCCCTACATACACTGGGCACCCCTACACATACTGGGCACCCCTACATACACTGGGCACCCCTACACATACTGGGCACCCCTACATACACTGGGCACCCCTACACATACTGGGCACCCCTACATACACTGGGCACCCCTACACATACTGGGCACCCCTACATACACTGGGCACCCCTACACACACTGGGCACCCCTACACACACTGGGCACCCCTACACATACTGGGCACCCCTACATACACTGGGCACCCCTACACATACTGGGCATCCCTACACATACTGAGCATCCCTACATATACTGGGCACCCCTCCACATACTAGGCATCCCTACATATACTGGGCACCCCTACATATACTGGGCACCCCTACACATACTGCATCTTTGCAGTTTGTTTACATACATTGGTTAGATGGGGTTTTGTACTATAAAAGAATTATCTATATCTCGCCAACACATTTATACAAAGTGTTGACATATTGAGATAACAATACACCTGTAGTAGACTTCTATAATACCTATTTCCTTGGCAATCTGAGCTCAGAAGTGCAATAAAAGAGAATCATTAAACAAAACCATGAACAAGGATGTGCAAGCATCAATAGAGCAGAAGCAACTGCTCAAGTAGAGGATGTGCAAGCATCAATAGAGCAGAAGCAACTGCTCAAGTAGAGGATGTGCAAGCATCAATAGAGCAGAAGCAACTGCTCAAATAGAGGATGGGCAAGCATCAATAGAGCAGAAGCAACTGCTCAAGTAGAAGATGTGCAAGCATCAATAGAGCAGAAGCAACTGCTCAAGTAGAGGATGTGCAAGCATCAATAGAGCAGAAGCAACTGCTCAAGTAGAGGATAGGCAAGCATCAATAGAGCAGAAGCAACTGCTCAAGTAGAGGATGTGCAAGCATCAATAGAGCAGAAGCAACTGCTCAAGTAGAGGATGTGCAAGCATCATTAGAGCAGAAGCAACTGCTCAAGTAGAGGATGTGCAAGCATCAATAGAGCAGAAGCAACTGCTCAAGTAGAGGATGTGCAAGCATCATTAGAGCAGAAGCAACTGCTCAAGTAGAGGATGTGCAAGCATCATTAGAGCAGAAGCAACTGCTCAAGTAGAGGATGTGCAAGCATCATTAGAGCAGAAGCAACTGCTCAAGTAGAGGATGTGCAAGCATCATTAGAGCAGAAGCAACTGCTTAAATAGAGGATGTGCAAGCATCAATAGAGCAGAAGCAACTGCTCAAGTAGAGGATGTGCAAGCATCATTAGAGCAGAAGCAACTGCTCAAGTAGAGGATGTGCAAGCATCAATAGAGCAGAAGCAACTGCTCAAGTAGAGGATGTGCAAGCATCAATAGAGCAGAAGCAACTGCTCAAGTAAAGGATGTGCAAGCATCAATAGAGCAGAAGCAACTGCTCAAGTAAAGGATGTGCAAGCATCAATAGAGCAGAAGCAACTGCTCAAGTAGAGGATGGGCAAGCATCAATAGAGCAGAAGCAACTGCTCAAGTAGAGGATGTGCAAGCATCAATAGAGCAGAAGCAACTGCTCAAGATTTAAGGTGGCACTGCAATTGCAAACAAATTAGTCTTTATTTTTTTTATGAAAAGTGGATTTAGTTTCAAATTATTTTAAGGTAACATCAAAGATGTTGGTGATGCAAATGATTGTTCAAAATGCTGGTAAATGTTTTTTCTGGTAAATACATACAAATACAAGACAATCTTATGGACACACTTGTCAAAGCATATGTCTGCATTAATGTGTGGCATGATGTCACAAAACTATACAAGTTGTAATATTACACAAGAAGAACATGGAGATAACCAATCCAACTTTGTCTAACCTTGAATGATGCAAGTTCCCTCTCTGAGAAGTTAGACTGTTTAGCTGTCACCCATAAATCGATAACTTTGGGATGCTGAAATAAGATAGTTTCATCTTCACTAGAGAACTTCTTCTGAAGCTTCTTGTAGTCGTCCTGTAGATTGTAGTACTGCCTCTTTAGGTCCACGTTCTTTGTCTTCAGTGTCTCCACTTTGTCACTGCCATCCTTGAAGCGCTCCAATGAGTTCTCAGAAATCTCTGGCACACAAAAAACATTATAATGGATTTGATGACATGGATTATGTAATATCTCAATATCTCTTGTCATTTTGTCTCTACTACTCCACACACTGAGCTAAACCAAGGGCAGCAATTGTCACCATTACACAATGTTTTGAACTTACACTAGTTCACATGGATCAAGGGCCCTACTGATGACATCAGTCTCAGTACACCCAGCAGATCGTTTTGCGAAACACTGAACTTAAGCTCAACTAATATCGTTTGCTTATCTTCATTTCAGCGAACAAGTTTGTTCATGTTTTATGTATAATGTTCGTAAAATAGAAGTAATTATTTGAATACACAATATTGCTTAGCTGCTCTTGAGAATGTTGGGATTCCTTAAAGTTACTGGCTTCGTCTTTGAATTGGGGTGCGATTGGAGCGGGTGTCTGCATTGTTCTCGCGGGTGGTACAGTCATGACCGGCAATTACTATTTTGTGTAGGATATCTGCCAGGGATAGTGTACATAGTCAACACCCCTGGCTTGCGAGAATGAATGAAATTACTGATCTTGAAAGTATTTGTGCAGTTTTTTTATTATTACCTTCCAGTGTGTTGATCTCATTGCGCAATTCATCAAACTCATCCAGTTTCTGCTGGTGATGTAGGAACTCTGTCTTAAGTGTCACCAACTCCTCATCTGCGACAAAGAGGCAAGACAAGTTCTCTATGTGTGGTCACTTGTTTAGTGCAATTACAGGAGACACAACTTTCCCTGGAAAACAATGACTATAGCAATAATGTGCATACACAGTGATTTCTGGCAACTTACGGTCCTGTAGATTTGGAAACAGTACTGTAGGTTTTCAACTTTGTAAACATTTTCATAAATTGGTTGGTTCCAAAGTTTTGCCATTGCACTGTAGAATTCGAGTAAAGGAAACGGATTGTAAGGGAAAATTTTAACAAATCACAGAATGTTCAGTTTATTGGTGATATAACATATACAGTCGCGCCTCGTTATAACGCGGATTCGGTTATAACGTGGTCGGTCGTGGACCCCGAATTTCTGCCGCCAGGGGGGAAATGGGCGCTATGACAAACTATATTAACACAGTAATAACTGTCAATTGTTTTATGTGAAGTTATCCCCGTCTTTGTCCATGGCATGTGTATATTGAAAGACTAGTTGGCGGACAATAAATATAACGTTGACGTACAACTGCAAGTGCAACGAATCAAGTGTGAAGCGCGTCACTACATTGCCGTTGTTTATTCTGCACTGCCAATGTTATCAAAGTTTCTTTGACTATAATTATGGTCAGTTTTAACTTTAGGAACAGTAAATGTGGAGCAAGGTATTGTTTATTTTGCGCCAACATCAAACGAATCGTTTCCAATCTGCTAGTCATGCTCATGGCTTCCGTGGATCACCAGTTTGCCTGGTTTCGGTGCCGGGCGGCTTGTAAAGTGCAATTGAAATTCACAAATACGCCTTGCTTAAGAATGGGTTAAATACGTTTTAATACAGCGTAGTAGGCAAGATCAGTAAGCTAACATTGCGTAACAAATATTAGCTTTTCGCTGCGATGAACGCAAAGCTAGTCTGTACTGGTGCGCCAAAATATTAATTCATCAGCCGCATATGAATTGGTGAATCGTAATATTGTTCGGCATGGTAAATGTGCTTTCTAAATTGGTATTTTGATATTGATTGAAAGACGAAGTAAAGCCAATTGTGAGCGTACTTATAGATTTAAATCCTTAATCAACTCTAACACAGCGTTTCTCAAATCATTTGCGTATTCGGCTGCTGAGTGCCAGGTCATTATTTTAGATCTTACGTCAGCGGTACCATATTATCGTTCAGTTGACCGTGGCTTGTTGGTCCGTTGTTTATTTAAAAACGGTACACAATTCATGAATTTTATTCAGTTCAACAGTGTCCAACAGTGACATTGGCTGGCAGTTTAATAAGCTTCATAAACTGCGTATAGACTGCGCGATATGCACACTTTGGTTGGCTTCGATGGCGTTCTTCGTGCAGCAGCGGTGTCGGTCGTCGTCGTAGCGCCCCTGACGGCAGATATGGGAACGCACCACGTTTATAACGCGCCTCGTTTATAACGCGAATTCATTTTGTGGACCCCGACTACCGCGTTATAACGAGGCGCGACTGTACATCAACAATATGCTAAAGTTTGTCAGTTTTATGAAACGACTGTAAAGGGATTGTACAAAGTGTTATAAAAACTACATCTACTACTATCTGGTGGTGCATGACAAGCAGCATCTACCTGTAAAGCCAGTTTTCTGTGCTTTCTTCCATAGTTTTCCTAGTTTCTTGTCGAGCTTCAGTCCTTCTCTGTGAACGTTGGCTGGATCCTTCAGATAGACATCGTTCTCATATGACTTGTCATGTCTGCCTTCGGGGATCTCATTGTGTTCCACACCAAACCTCCGTAAGAGATCTGCAACATACTGGCTCTGTTAGAATACGTTATTACACAATATCGGTCAGCTACAGTTGGTGGTAGCTAGTTTTGGCTATTGGCAACATTTTCTTGATTGACCATTGGTTAATTTGACCGATTAATGATCGATGGATGTTTGGTCATAGATATTTATGTATGATATTAATCAACTGATAAATATAACTGTTTCCATTTGCATTTCTGTAATAATTAGATACATTTAATCTACAGCTCAAATTGAATTGTAATACCTGTTGGTTTTCTCAGAAGTGTTTATAAATTAACTCCAGTTAACTGATGTACCGTATTTGACCGCGTAACCGCCCATACACGCATTATCGTCCATCCCTTTTTTCTGAAAATGTTTGTTATCTGCCCACCTGCTCACATTCCCACCCACCCCATCTCAGCCACGTATATAAATACATTAAAAAAAAATGTTGATGATAAAAATTCAGAAATACAACAAAATGGACAGAATTGTTTAATATTCTTCAGACTTAACGTGGTCTGTTTCAATGTTTCTGTCGCTGGTTTGCCACTTTTTAGTGCTTCAGCCAGCACGCATTGCATTTTGGGTAACTGTCCAGTTTTTCTACTTTATTATGACGTAACTTTTCCATGAAATATATCATGTAGAAAAAAATGCAAATACTGTGTATAATACGCAATTTTTTCTTTCACTTTTTAATCAAAAGTTGGGGTGCGTATTATACATAGTGCTAAGGCTAAACAAAATTGTCTCTGACCAATTTATTAATGTTTGCAGACCAGGATAACGCTGCTGGAAAAATAGTAATATTATCAATATGGGCATGATGTCACAATCACGTAAACCACCGCAGCAATGCAGATGAAAGGCAAGAATCGCACTCACGTAACTGCATTTCTAGCCCTAAACTAGCAGCGAGAAATGACAAAGACGAGAGCCCGGATGTCTGACATTGCAAATAACACCAATGAGCGGGAAGTGCAGCTCGGGAAGCGTCCCGCTTTGATTATGATTGGCGTTCCTGAATCATGTGAATGATGCCCACGTCACAGGTCGAGTATCATCAAGTGTGACTTCAGGTTTAAAGTTGTGAATGCAAGTGTTGAGAATGTAAATAAAAACGAATGTAGCGCATGTATGCTTCGCAGTTGAAAGTACTAGGTTTGCATGTACCATTTCAGAATAGAACTTGGTGTTAATTTAACATTGAAATCAGAATGACACAATGTAAGTTCTAGCAAGCGCTGATTTAATCAGTTGCGCAATCGTCAAGCTACAACACAAGTTACGCAATGCTTACACACTAGTCACTAGTGAGCAACAAGCCAGCAGCAATGCCGTAACTTGCGTAGGTGACATGTTTACGATTCTGAGATGGATTCATGGGTTCAAGCAAAATATTAGAAGCGGGGAAATCGGGGATTGATGTCAAAAGTCGAGGTGCGTATTATACATGGTGATATAGAAATTCTATAAAATGTTTGCAAAAGTCAGGGTTTGTATTATACATGGGGGTGTATTATACATGGGGGTGTATTATATATGGTAATTTACGGTATGGACAATGGATAGAATGGATAGAACATTTTTGAATATTCTGAACAAACTACATGTCACTGGTCGTTGGTTGACGCTTCAGCCAACAGGCATTGATTCTTGTTGAATAACTCTCAAACTGGCCACTGTTCAGTTTGTCTTTTTATACGAAGTAATTTTGTTCACATAACATACCATGTAATAATATCCAATCGTCCAATTGTAAACATTAAAAACAACACTGGAACAATTGATCGACGGTAGTGTTGCAGGTACACGCCGGTAATCAGCGAAGGTGGTATCCTTAATTTGCACAAACTATGTTTACAACACCTGGTTGATTTAGTGCTGAAATGGTGATGAAAATGATTTAGACAAGAAAATAAAAGAAACATTTGTTGATGTCGGTGTTATGTCATAATAACATAAACCTCTCTATGAGGATCGTGTGACAGTCCGTAGCCATGATGAAGGGTGAAAATAAAATGACCTGCGCCCGGTTGTCCGACTTCGAGAAAACTGTAAACTTAGTGGCAACGCCTGCCGTATTTATTCATATTCATAGCCAGAGCCTGAACTGGTTTCGCGAAGCTTGCGAACAAAGGTCAAACCTGCCAAAGGAATTTGAAATGTGGACGTTTAACGAAGATGATGTTAACTCAGAATGAATTTAGAACGCACTGCGAGCATTACAAACTCCTGACATACGAACTACGAATGAATTGAGAATCTTTTTATGATGTTTTGCACAATACAAACGTTTTGTGAAACTAGCCCAGGACCGCGATGTTGGAAACGGTTTTACGACGCGAGAACCAATCCTTCATACGACAATGCCAAACTTAAATCGATTCATGAGACTTGTATCGTTACAACGCAAACTCCAAGCTAAAGTGCACTCTGGATACATCAAGCCTAGTGTCCCATGGTAATAGTACTAATACTTCTAGTTATCAGAAGTTCCACTTACCATGTCATAGCCATGTCATGTTTTAGTGCCTCATTTATAGATATAGGCCTGGGATCGAGTAAAAAGATCAACTTAGGTCATAAACTCGTAACTAAGCAAACATTTACGAATGCGAGTTTGAGTTATCGGGAGTGCGCTTTATATAAATATCCGCAAAACTATTCATATGTTGTAAGATTATATTTTGAGTTACATAATTTTCATCAGATATTCATCACTGACAATGTTTCGTATTTCAATTATCGCTTCATATGGTACAAATGCTTTGCAAAACCTGGCGCTGGTCGATGTCCACTTGTTGTTTCGTACACCCGCTTTTAGTTTATATTGTTTGGATAATTTTTGTATGAGGGGGGCAATAATACGGATCTACGTAAGCGCCCATGTCTGCATAACCGCCCACCCCCCACTTTTACAATATATCGACCTAATCTCACATGGGCGATAATGTGGTCAAATACGGTATATATAGATCTAGATTTTAATTAGAATCTGTAGGTTACAAAGGCCTGACTATAATCAGGATCTCACCATCAACTGCCGCCGAAGCTTCATAATGACCAAGCAGTGGTAGTGGTGGTGACAAGCCGATATTTATTATAACAAGCCCCGATATTTATTGTAACAGTGACTAAATAATGGTTTGGCGTCTTTGATCTGTACTTTCTGCTTTGCTGCTACAATCTCTTGCTGAGTATTCAGTACCATCTATCAAAGTGAATGAAAATATCAGTAGAAAAAATTGGTGAACTGCAGCAGACCAACTGGGGTTGGAGCGGTAATACTATGTGTTTAAAAATAGTAATTTACAAACCATGTAAGCGGTTTCTGACCATCGCTGCATGTTCGCCATCCTCATCAAAGCCTTCAGCTTTCTTTGTCTTCGCATCAATCTCAAGTTTGTCTTGAATCTTTAGCTCTGCGTACAGGTCAGCCAAAATATCTGGCTTCAGTTTCTGCAACAGAAAGGTGTAAACAAACACTGTACATACACTGTACAGTATACCTGCTAAGTCTACCGGAAAATCCAGGCCTCCCAGATTTCCGCTGAAAATTTTCAATAGCACCCCCCGATGTCACGAGTGGAGCCAAAACAGAGGAGAAACTGGATAGCTGAAGTTACGGCGGTGTGGCAGCAACAAATATTGCAGCGAAAAATGTTCGACCAAGGTGTGAAGAGACACAATGGAATAACTCCTCTGCTGCTCTATCATTGTTTCGTTGAGCAGTTACTTCTAAAGCAAATTGAGTTGTCTGTCTTCTTCTTGTGCACAAAGACAGCATTCATGTGTGAATGTGTGGGACACAATGGGGTTACAACTGGTTTAATTGCTGCCCCATCATTGTTTCACTGAGCAGATACTTCTAAACGAATATTGTTGTTTGTTGTCTTCTTCTGCACTAAGACAGTATCAATGTGTGAAGGGCACCTGAACCCTGAATTTCTCCCGGGGGGCAGACATGGTTCTGCCCCCCATTAAATGCGAGCATGAATGTTTTGTAGCATGCGTCAATGGCGGGTGGAAACGTAAATTTTATGAGATGATTAATGTGTAGTTTTGTTGACTGTGAAAGGTGTGTGCAATTGGAGGGCAGACATGGTGTTCAGCCTCCCCCAGTAATAGGCAGTACGGCGGCAAAAAAATCCCCCCTGTCTTCGGATGTCATCATTTCAGCAGAGACAGTGGAGAGAAGTTGGAGAAGGTAAATTGACAGTATCAGCGCGACGTAAAAAATGCAATTTTCAACAGCACTGTCACCCCATCCCCATCTTCCGATGTCACAGTCGAGCCAACTGAGACATGGCGGAAAAAAAATTTCAGTGGTGCTGAAGCTCTGGTAGCCCTCCAATATGAATTCTGTTCCCACGCCACTGTGTTGGTGTGTGTATAATTTTCCTCAAAAACAATTGGGAATTCATCTATCTCTAGCCGCCTTCCTATACTTTTCATTGAGCCCACCTGCGGGGACCAAGCTGTCTCAGGATGGGGGCCGAGTAGTCTGGTTACTACTCATAAGGAATGTCGGCCAGTACTCAACTAACACCCAGATCTGAATCAGTGATGCGTGTGTGGGAGGAAGTCCCTGGTGTATGGTTAATGATGCATCCATAGATCAATGAAATCACTGCGTTGTGAAGGAGTATGTCTAGCCTCTAGGACAAGTTATTTCTTTAAATTGGACTCTGTGCATATAAGCACATAGTTCCTGTTCACCTGCCAGTCCACTGCTTGTATCCTGAGCAACTTCTTGAGTATAGCCTATCGGCAGTAGACTGAGTAGTTCAAACTTCAGTTGTCTACGGGTATATAAAAACATAACTTTACTTTGTGGAGTTCTATGAAACAATTGTAGGACACACATTAAATGAGTTATGCTATATAACATTGTGTGTTTGATCTCCGGGCAGGTGTGACTGTGTCACACGTGTCATATGTTGATGAGGTGTCCCTCCCTCCCGCTGACACTTAATGACAGTCTGGGTCAAACTCCCAGACTCGAACTCCGAGACTAGAGAACTGTGTGACTGTGTGAGTGTGAAAAGTGCACGCCACTTACTTTCCTTGCTTTTTCCCAGAATAAATTGATCTTATTCATACGAAATGGCGCTTCGTCTGTAATTTTACTATTCTTGACATTCTTGTTTTTCGCGTACTTGCTAGCGAAGACAGCCACACAACATATACAGAGAAAAAGTTGCAAAATATGAAGCTTTGCCATCTTCTTCAACTTCGGGTTTATCGCATCCGTCGTGAATCACATTTAACAGCAGAGGGCGACACTGTAACTTTGGTGCTAGAAGTGGTTATAAATGTAAGCCGCTAGACGACGCCACAAAATATAACCTCAATCGTTTTGATATTTTTACGCCGATATTTATATTATAATAATAGCAATTCAAATCATATAAGTTAGTTAAACCATAGTTAATAAAATACATATAGAACATTTGTAAATTCTAGATTTTCCACGTATGTATTTTAGATGTTCGCAGCTTCTAGAGTGTACCTCTACATCCGGTTTAATAAAGTGGAGGTCTCTTTCAAACTTTCTACTTATGGAAACTGTGTTATATATGCTTAATGTGGATAGATTACCAAACATTTCGACAAAACAGCCCCAAATATGAATGAAAGCACTTTAACACCGTTTAACAAGATGCCTCGTTTGAACAGTGCAACTGCTTTGGTATGCATCGTTTGTATGGCGATAATATGAGATTGTACTAATACTTCCTAATAATCGCTTGCCTAATAATCACGGTAGTGTCAGTGTTATAACGTCATTCCCAAAACAACAATGCCTGCATGTTACTGAGTTTTCCAAAAAAATCACCAGCATTGATTGGCCATTGCCATGGCATTACCATTGGCAATATACTCATAAAGTTGTAATCGGTGGTAAAAATAGTACTGGGTAATAACAATATCAAATAAAATGAACCGAATGCCAAGAAAAATAGTACCCTAAATAGTATGTAACAATATGAACCCTCTTTCAAGCAATCTCAACAGGAATACGAACTAATAAAAATATCTTTGGGTATTGTCAAGTATTGAAAAAACAAAACATCCCATAACAAAATAGAATGTCGCCATACATTACAACAGAGAGGAAGAAAGACAATTATAAATACTGGGTACCTAACTTACTTACAGAGTACTGACTACTGAGAAAACTAATAGTGGTGAATGTGTAAATTCATGACTAATTAATTTACTAAATTATTATAGACAAGCACTTCAATTCCTACAATCATAAAACAAAATAACAATAACTTAGTAGTTTGTTATGCTCTAATAGTGGTTATTAGAACATCAAACTGTATCGAGATATTGCTGTTTTGCACCTTGGGCAAGTTCATTCACTCTTATGTTGCACCAATTCACTCATCTGCATGTATTAGTAGTTATATTGCAGTGAAACTTTTGCCTACTTCCAGAAACAACCCCAAGGATACATTACAATAGGCAGTAGGTAAAGTATCATCAAATAAAAATCCTCATTGTAAAACTGTTCTATATACCTATAAGAAGTGTACAAAAATGTTCTTAGCTTGAAATACAGTTTGATGTTTATTTGACAGTTGACATGTTGTTTTTTCCCAGAGAAACAAATCTACAGTAAATTGATCTAATCTGGCACAGCAGTATAATTCGGAACCTGGATTTCAGCCTGCCTTTGAGAAACAAATGTTCAGTACATTCATACAAAATCTCCTGGCCCCATTTGAATTTAGGCCTGAAAGTATGGAGAGCTGGTGTTGAAAGAACACCCTTAAAATAGTCATGATATAAATAAAATATGTTCCAGAATGGAAAATGGGAAGACAGCAATTGATGACAATGATTTGCATTCTATTCACTTTGATGGGTGAAACAAGTGCCTAATGGCCTTGTGTTATACAGTTTACAATGCATTTATAGTTCTAATCGCACAGGCCAGACGATGTGCAATACGATATGAACACCTGCATTTTATTCCACTTGTAGATTGTTGGTGTTCAAGGTGTTGGGAAGCACCAGTTAGCTGGGGCAATGGTTGATGTCAAAGCAAAGTTCTCCCTGCAGATGTAAGTCTGAATGATCACCACACATTGTGCATTAGTACGAATACATATGTGACTCACCTTTAACTTCTTCCTGTTGATCGTTTGGGGGGTCACAAACCCACAACTCCCAATCAGGTATCACGTAATCTGTTGTATCATCTCGACGAGTTGCCTACACCTGCTGTGATCCTTTGCCATCCTTTCACACTCTCAGCTGTTCACCCTTGCCCTTTCGAGATCTCCAATTTTATACTGACTTAACTGGATAACACTGCTGTAGCTCTATTGGGCATGTGGACAAAGAGGCCATTTTCTTATCAGCTGTCATCTCTAAGTGTTGTCCTACTGGCATTATACTAGTGTTTACCCAGTCAGTTGATAGTTTGATCCATATATCTAATAACCCCTGTGGAAATGTGTACTTACACCAAATCTGCATTGTCCATTTATCACAGCTGATTTTATTTGTGCACACTATTTCTAAATCTAATGTCTTTTAAGTTTGAAGAAAATAATATTTCTATCTTCACCTTCACAAAGTACAGTGTTTTGGGCATTTCAATAGCTAAGGTCTCTTAATTTGTGGACTAGTTTAATAGCTCTTTCTTCCAACTTGTTTTTCTCATTCTTAATGGTTTCCCGGTTCCCCTGATGTTATATTTTTTCTAATCAACTTGACAATTTGATTGATCTTTGTCCTGTTTAATTCATTAATGGAATAGTACCGATTCACCACCAGCCTTGAGAGAATGAAGATACCGCTTTACTTTGGTTAGTTGTTCTGATTTCAGTCGGACGGCAACCAATCTGCCGCTACCAGTAGAGAATGCAGAGAAACGACCGTGCATTGATTTCATTATATTCATGATAGATCTCACCAACAGGCAGAGGTCAGTACAGATGAAACTACTGCTAATACAATACTGACATTATTCTTATTCACTTTTAAATAGATAAAATAAATACATGTAAATGCTTCGTGTTCATAGGTTTTTAAATTGAAAATTACATGTTATAAAATAAATAGTTATGTTGAATTGTTTTGCATGTTGTATGTCTTCAAGTTTCTAAATCCATTCTATATTCACAATCATAACACATGTAGACAAAATGAAATACGTATACCAGAGTAACCAGAATAAATTTGCCAAAAAATGCATCCAAAATAGCATACCTCGCAAAACAAGATCTACACTCACAGTCTGCAGGGATTCGTGGCTTATGCCAAAATGTATTACATACAATCATATAAAGATTATTGTGATAAAGCAAACTGTCGCATTTGTCAAAATAATGGCGTGTAAGTGTACTTTTAGTAGGTGCACATTTGTCATTACTTATAATATTGATGGACGCTATTATTTTCTGTTTTGTTTTCAATTAAGGAAGTGTTTAAATAAGTGTTGTAGAAAACATTGTATTAGATTTTGGGTAGCCCCTGCGTGAGCGACCAAAATTGGTCTTAGTAGGGGTCTCCCGTCCCTTTGCTGACACCACTTTTTCATTCATACTAATGTATTGTTTTGAATAGTTTATTTTATAATTGTTTTTCAGTTGAAGTGAAAATAATGTTGTAATATATTGTTTGTATATGATTTATACATGTATATTTATTATCGATCAATACAGTGTCACTGGGACAAATAAACATTTCCTTCCTAAAGTAAAAACATTCTCAATACAGTTTTAGTACTGGATACCAATAATTATATTGCCACAATTTCCTGCTTTTTCTAGATATTTGTAGATTTTATTTTAACTTGTAAGAAAGCATTCTGCTCAAAACAGATCAATTTCTACTGATCTTATTGTGACATATGGTAAATATGTCACAATACAATTTGTTGATCACACAGGAACAACACACACAGCATATTGTCTATTAGCACGTTTGTTTTTTTAGTTATCACTCTGTGGAACAGTCACTGCACAATGTTGACGTTCGCTACTTCCTTGGTAAAGTATGCTTTCTCATCACACAAGGTAGGTACACAAAATTTTCCTTTAACTGCCAAAATACATGCGTGCTCGGATTACAGATAATTAACCTTGTTTTCTATCACTGTCATAATCATGACTGACATCGTTGTATTTTTGTATTAGCCGAAAATTAAAGTGCATTCCGTTCTGTCTAAAAATTAAGTACCGGGGTAATTCTCGACAATTTTAGTTTAGCTTATTTAGCTGCAGGAATGAAGAGATTCTTGTTATAACGTTATCAATCCTGTGCTGTTGTTTCGAACCTTCAGCAAGTTCGTTCACGCTACGTTGCTGTATAAATGAGTACCTGGCTGTAGACTGGTGGATAATTGTGTAGAAGTCTTCGTGCAGTAACTGCAGCGAGGCTTCCCAGAGAAGTTGTGATGGCGATCTACTGAACAGGTCTGCCTGGGATCAAAGTGTAAAGCGTTATAAGAACGTACCTTAAATTTTTTTATTATTTGCGAGGCTGCATACTTCCAATGCCTGTTTACAGGGCCCAATATGTGCAATGTCAAGGCAATATGGATACCAGCATTTCACAAGCTGTACTTCAGTAATTTGTTGTACATTTAATGATACCAGTTCTGTTTTTACCTTTGCTTATTTATTTAACATGTCTGCAGCGTAGAAATGTTCCAGTAATTCCTAGACACCTGCCACTTTAACTTTCAGCACACAAACTCGGGGAGCAAAGTGTCGAGACAGAAACCGTGAGTCAGTTGTCTGGTGCATACGACTCCCCAATGCTCTTCTGTAACATCAATGTGAGTGTGTAATGGATGTATCCAGTATGTTGCAGTTTGCGTATGTCATAATCAGAATGTAAGTGCATAATGGATGTATCCAGTATGTTGCAGTTTGCGTATGTCATAATCAGAATGTAAGTGTGTAATGGATGTATCCAGTATGTTGCAGTTTGCGTATGTCATAATCAGAATGTAAGTGCATAATGGATGTATCCAGTATGTTGCAGTTTGCGTATGTCATAATCAGAATGTAAGTGTGTAATGGATGTATCCAGTATGTTGCAGTTTGCGTATGTCATAATCAGAATGTAAGTGCATAATGGATGTATCCAGTATGTTGCAGTTTGCGTATGTCATAATCAGAATGTAAGTGCATAATGGATGTATCCAGTATGTTGCAGTTTGCGTATGTCATAATCAGAATGTAAGTGCATAATGGATGTATCCAGTATGTTGCAGTTTGCGTATGTCATAATCAGAATGTAAGTGTGTAATGGATGTATCCAGTATGTTGCAGTTTGCGTATGTCATAATCAGAATGTAAGTGTGCGTAATGGATGTATCCAGTATGTTGCGGTTTGCGTATGTCATAATCAGAATGTAAGTGCGTAATGGATGTATCCAGTATGTTGCGGTTTGCGTATGTCATAATCAGAATGTAAGTGTGTAATGGATGTATCCAGTATGTTGCGGTTTGCGTATGTCATAATCAGAATGTAAGTGTGTAATGGATGTATCCAGTATGTTGCGGTTTGCGTATGTCATAATCAGAATGTAAGTGTGTAATGGATGTATCCAGTATGTTGCAGTTTGCGTATGTCATAATCAGAATGTAAGTGTGCGTAATGGATGTATCCAGTATGTTGCGGTTTGCGTATGTCATAATCAGAATGTAAGTGCGTAATGGATGTATCCAGTATGTTGCGGTTTGCGTATGTCATAATCAGAATGTAAGTGCGTAATGGATGTATCCAGTATGTTGCGGTTTGCGTATGTCATAATCAGAATGTAAGTGTGTAATGGATGTATCCAGTATGTTGCAGTTTGCGTATGTCATAATCAGAATGTAAGTGTGTAATGGATGTATCCAGTATGTTGCAGGTTGCGTATGTCATAATCAGAATGTAAGTGTGTAATGGATGTATCCAGTATGTTGCAGTTTGCGTATGTCATAATCAGAATGTAAGTGTGTAATGGATGTATCCAGTATGTTGCAGTTTGCGTATGTCATAATCAGAATGTAAGTGTGTAATGGATGTATCCAGTATGT
Source organism: Escarpia spicata (assembly GCA_963995525.1). Taxonomy (NCBI): domain Eukaryota; kingdom Metazoa; phylum Annelida; class Polychaeta; order Sabellida; family Siboglinidae; genus Escarpia; species Escarpia spicata. Next base: position 14,720,175 of record OZ023210.1, read on the forward strand.
TGCAGTTTGCGTATGTCATAATCAGAATGTAAGTGTGTAATGGATGTATCCAGTATGTTGCAGTTTGCGTATGTCATAATCAGAATGTAAGTGTGTAATGGATGTATCCAGTATGTTGCAGTTTGCGTATGTCATAATCAGAATGTAAGTGTGTAATGGATGTATCCAGTATGTTGCGGTTTGCGTATGTCATAATCAGAATGTAAGTGTGTAATGGATGTATCCAGTATGTTGCGGTTTGCGTATGTCATAATCAGAATGTAAGTGTGTAATGGATGTATCCAGTATGTTGCCGGTTGCGTATGTCATAATCAGAATGTAAGTGTGTAATGGATGTATCCAGTATGTTGCAGTTTGCGTATGTCATAATCAGAATGTAAGTGTGTAATGGATGTATCCAGTATGTTGCAGGTTGCGTATGTCATAATCAGAATGTAAGTGTGTAATGGATGTATCCAGTATGTTGCAGTTTGCGTATGTCATAATCAGAATGTAAGTGTGTAATGGATGTATCCAGTATGTTGCAGTTTGCGTATGTCATAATCAGAATGTAAGTGTGTAATGGATGTATCCAGTATGTTGCAGTTTGCGTATGTCATAATCAGAATGTAAGTGTGTAATGGATGTATCCAGTATGTTGCAGTTTGCGTATGTCATAATCAGAATGTAAGTGTGTAATGGATGTATCCAGTATGTTGCAGTTTGCGTATGTCATAATCAGAATGTAAGTGTGTAATGGATGTATCCAGTATGTTGCAGTTTGCGTATGTCATAATCAGAATGTAAGTGTGTAATGGATGTATCCAGTATGTTGCGGTTTGCGTATGTCATAATCAGAATGTAAGTGTGTAATGGATGTATCCAGTATGTTGCAGTTTGCGTATGTCATAATCAGAATGTAAGTGTGTAATGGATGTATCCAGTATGTTGCAGTTTGCGTATGTCATAATCAGAATGTAAGTGCATAATGGATGTATCCAGTATGTTGCAGTTTGCGTATGTCATAATCAGAATGTAAGTGTGTAATGGATGTATCCAGTATGTTGCAGTTTGCGTATGTCATAATCAGAATGTAAGTGCATAATGGATGTATCCAGTATGTTGCAGTTTGCGTATGTCATAATCAGAATGTAAGTGCGTAATGGATGTATCCAGTATGTTGCAGTTTGCGTATGTCATAATCAGAATGTAAGTGTGTAATGGATGTATCCAGTATGTTGCGGTTTGCGTATGTCATAATCAGAATGTAAGTGCATAATGGATGTATCCAGTATGTTGCGGTTTGCGTATGTCATAATCAGAATGTAAGTGTGTAATGGATGTATCCAGTATGTTGCAGTTTGCGTATGTCATAATCAGAATGTAAGTGTGTAATGGATGTATCCAGTATGTTGCAGTTTGCGTATGTCATAATCAGAATGTAAGTGTGTAATGGATGTATCCAGTATGTTGCAGTTTGCGTATGTCATAATCAGAATGTAAGTGCATAATGGATGTATCCAGTATGTTGCGGTTTGCGTATGTCATAATCAGAATGTAAGTGCGTAATGGATGTATCCAGTATGTTGCGGTTTGCGTATGTCATAATCAGAATGTAAGTGCGTAATGGATGTATCCAGTATGTTGCGGTTTGCGTATGTCATAATCAGAATGTAAGTGCATAATGGATGTATCCAGTGTGTTGCGGTTTGCGTATGTCATAATCAGAATGTAAGTGCATAATGGATGTATCCAGTATGTTGCAGTTTGCGTATGTCATAATCAGAATGTAAGTGCATAATGGATGTATCCAGTATGTTGCGGTTTGCGTATGTCATAATCAGAATGTAAGTGCATAATGGATGTATCCAGTATGTTGCGGTTTGCGTATGTCATAATCAGAATGTAAGTGTGTAATGGATGTATCCAGTATGTTGCAGTTTGCGTATGTCATAATCAGAATGTAAGTGTGTAATGGATGTATCCAGTATGTTGCAGTTTGCGTATGTCATAATCAGAATGTAAGTGTGTAATGGATGTATCCAGTATGTTGCAGTTTGCGTATGTCATAATCAGAATGTAAGTGCATAATGGATGTATCCAGTATGTTGCGGTTTGCGTATGTCATAATCAGAATGTAAGTGCGTAATGGATGTATCCAGTATGTTGCGGTTTGCGTATGTCATAATCAGAATGTAAGTGCGTAATGGATGTATCCAGTATGTTGCGGTTTGCGTATGTCATAATCAGAATGTAAGTGTGTAATGGATGTATCCAGTATGTTGCGGTTTGCGTATGTCATAATCAGAATGTAAGTGTGTAATGGATGTATCCAGTATGTTGCGGTTTGCGTATGTCATAATCAGAATGTAAGTGTGTAATGGATGTATCCAGTATGTTGCGGTTTGCGTATGTCATAATCAGAATGTAAGTGTGCGTAATGGATGTATCCAGTATGTTGCGGTTTGCGTATGTCATAATCAGAATGTAAGTGCATAATGGATGTATCCAGTATGTTGCAGTTTGCGTATGTCATAATCAGAATGTAAGTGCATAATGGATGTATCCAGTATGTTGCAGTTTGCGTATGTCATAATCAGAATGTAAGTGTGTAATGGATGTATCCAGTATGTTGCAGTTTGCGTATGTCATAATCAGAATGTAAGTGCATAATGGATGTATCCAGTATGTTGCGGTTTGCGTATGTCATAATCAGAATGTAAGTGTGTAATGGATGTATCCAGTATGTTGCGGTTTGCGTATGTCATAATCAGAATGTAAGTGCATAATGGATGTATCCAGTATGTTGCAGTTTGCGTATGTCATAATCAGAATGTAAGTGTGTAATGGATGTATCCAGTATGTTGCGGTTTGCGTATGTCATAATCAGAATGTAAGTGCGTAATGGATGTATCCAGTATGTTGCGGTTTGCGTATGTCATAATCAGAATGTAAGTGTGTAATGGATGTATCCAGTATGTTGCGGTTTGCGTATGTCATAATCAGAATGTAAGTGTATAATGGATGTATCCAGTATGTTGCGGTTTGCGTATGTCATAATCAGAATGTTGCGTGTGACTTCCATCAAGCTTTGCCACCAATGTCAACAATGGTTATATAAGTGAATTACATTATTATTGCTGCATGACATTTCATAAATCATACATTATGGCAGACAGTTGTCAGTTTTAAAACTTTACCTTATGTTTTTGTCATAAAGAAACACTTTTGGGACCAGAATTTCAAGAAAATATACAACGGAACGTCCGAAACACTGCATGTTTGGCATCCATTTTTTGATGGCTTGATGGAGGTCTTGCTAGGTAACTGATCACATAATGGGTAGGTTAATTGACTGAGAAGCGAGATTTAGAACTAATGTAAGCCAGTGTAAACAACATAATGTACCGAGAATTAACATAAATGTAAGCAAGTGTAATATGTAATTTACTAATTTTATTAACATCAATGTAGGTCTAATTTACTAAAAATAAACTTCAGTTAAGAAATTTATTGAGCTATCATCAATAATTTACTGATAATTAATGTGTGTGTATGCATGCGTTTGTATGGCGTGTGTGGTATGTGTGAATTAACATCAGTGTAAGTACAGTGTTGTGCATGGCATGCTTGATACCCTAATGAGTAATAAAGTTTTTTAAATGAGAAATCTGGTTACCAGCCCAATCTAGATGTACACTCATTCAAGTTAGCCAAATTTTATAATTGCTCATCTTTTAACACTAATTATCTAATACCATGTAGTGAAGATATATAATCTAGATGCTCATTGGCATATAACCTACTGTTGACTGGTTTGGCGCTGTGCAGTATTCAGTGCTGATGATAGATATCTGGCATGTGTTGCAGAATGAAGGGGACAGAAAGCTTGCTGCCGAGAAGTTGCTGTCAATGATTGAAGTGGCCAGTGGTTTCACACACGACGTCAATCCACTGCTGCTTGACACAACACGAACATTCTACCAATACGAGAAACTGTAGCAACAACACAGCTGAATTACGATGTTTTTTTTAACAAAACTGAACAATTGTGTGTTGTAATTGAGTCTTGAGACGTCGGTGCCTGGAATGTAGTCAGGTGAGGAGACGAGCCTCTATCAGTGATGGCCAGGACAGGTTCACCTGAAAGAGACGAGAGTTGAACAATACTTATAGAGTTGTCAGATCAAATAGTTCCTTTACAACAATAACAATACTAATCAAAATTCTTTGATGCGCCATCTCTAACTTAGTAGCTAATCACAACGTTCACATACGCTAAAAAAGTTGACTAAAAATCCTCCAAGACAACCTTTCCAAAGTGCAATGCTGAGACAGTGGAGGAGTAGCAGAAATAACCGCACAGGACTATAGATCACGTGTGATTATTTGTACAATACCAGCAGCCGTTGAGGATGATCACAGACTGATGGATATTGCAGTTACCATTTTAGATTTATTTCGCACCTAATGATTTTAACAAATTTTTAGTTGAGAACGAGTTTTGTATTGCTGCAGTTGGCTATCATTCATGTGTGGAATCAGTGGATACAAGTGTACCGTGAAACTGGGAAATGTAGGATATACGTTGTTTACACCTGGGTAACTTAATGTGGGTGTGGACCAGGTACAGTCGATTCAGCAATAGATTTGTTAATGTTTATTTTTTCAATAAAAATGCACAAAATTGTTTGGTATTTTAAAACATAGACATTATATTGCGAGTCATTTATATTGGTGTTACTACCAGGGGCTGATTTAAATAGATTATGGTGTTTTACATTTGATTGGCAACGTTGTATACTGGTAGTGTAGTCTGTGTTGAAATTACAGGCAACTAATGGTTGCTTTAATAGTGTGAACAGAACCTCCTTATGTATGTGTGATGTAAATTGTAATACCTTTAGAATGCTCTCTTCTGTAGTTGTCAGGATTTCGTTGTCATCTTCCACAACTACATCAAACTTCCCAGGCTTTCTTACAACTACAACGAGACAGGAAGCTGCCACAGTGGACATATGTGGCAATAACAAATGCAGGCCCCCCATATCCACTTTGTGTACAATTCAGATTGCATGACATACCCCAGTTAGTTTACTCCTGTTTGCATGGGTACCATAGTTGGTGTACACAATGAAGGGGTGGGTTACTAATTTACTTAATTAGGGTCTGACTTTGATTAGTTTCTGACTAGCAATGACTCAAGTGCTCCATAACAATGACTCAGTACTGGTTTGTCTTCCTTTTGTACTTTCTGTTGCTAAACCTTGTCAGCATTCTTGAATTTCTTGTTGAGCTATAATCAAACTGAATGATGAGCCCAATTGACCAAATGGGAATAATATCAGACGAAACGGGTGGATGACAACTCATCAGGGGCAAAACCCCCCTGGAGAAAACCCCTTATGAACATAACCCTTCACGGACAATACCTGCCGCCTTTTAGACATACGATAAGTGAAAAGGGTAATCTTATACATGCATTACGTGCTAGCTATATCATTATAATTTGTTTTGTTTGTGAGGGGTTATATCCACCCCCTAGGGCAAGTACAGTTACATTAGATCAAGTGAAAGTACATTTTAGTCACAATGATCAACAAGACTTACTATTCTGGTTGCCAAGTATTAACTTTAATAAAATACTAACTACTAATTGTAGATACAGCCAGGCTGGGCATTCAATGCTGTGCATCACATAGGTTAAACAGTTGAGAAGTATTATTTTGCATTTTAAATACTCGATTTATGTAAATGAAATGTACTTGATATTTGGGCATGTCTGTAGCCCAGACGAAATGGTGTACTGAGGCTAAACCCAACACACATTGCATGTTAACTGCAATCCTGTGTATAACTGCCTTCTCTAGGGCCACCTACCAAGGTGGAACAACAAACATCAGCATCCCCAGAGTGTCATTGGGAAGAGGGTACCAGTAATGACAATGAGATTACAAAACCCTGTTTTGTAGCAAATTTTAACAGTAAACTCCTATTACTTTATGACTGGCTTCTTTGGTCACACTCTTTGATTGCTGTTATTCCATGCATGAACAGATGAAGGATCTAATGCTTGGTCATTATCTAGTTGGCTTCTCCACACAAAGGTAATGTGTCCTTTGTTTCAGTGTTGTTACAATGACAGTGAGTAAACCTTCAACATGAAGCACAGCTGAGAAGCAATAGCCTATTCCCTTGTGGGCAGATGATCTCTTAATGACCTAGTTGGAACCTCACAAGTGGGACTGCTGTATTGAGTAAAAATAACAAAATACATTTGACAACTATTTGACACATTTTTACAAAGTACTTGCATTTAATAAAAACTATAAAATTTGCTCATGCAAAAATCAAATATGCATTTAAATACAATTTAACAAATCCTGAAAAAAATGGCAGTTGGAATACAACATTATTTACATTTAAATACTGGTACTTTTTAAAGCACAATTTATGAAGCCATAACTGATTGTTCAGCTGTAAGTAAAGTCAGAAATAATATCGAGCTGAAGTAGGTTGGTAATAATGTCTAGCTATGTCAAAAGTGCACGTCACATCTATGGAAATGTTGCATGACTAATATACCTGTATTACGTGACAACATACCAGTAGGTGCACCCAACTTCTCAACTTCCAGTGTTTGGGTGGATGGGTCAAAACTGATCACCTGTGCCTCCTGTCAACACAGCAGTGAACACATCCAACACACAGCAGTGAACACATCCAACACACAGCAGTGAACACATCCAACATACAGCAGTGAACACATCCAACATACAGCAGTGAACACATCCAACATACAGCAGTGAACACATCCAACACACTGCAGTGAACACATCTAACACACTGCAGTGAACACATCCAACATACAGTGAACACATCCAATACACAGTGAACACATCCAATACACAGTAAACACATCCAACACACAGTGAACACATCCAACACACAGTGAATACATCCAATATAGAGTGAATACACCCAACACAGTACTATCCGACATACAGTAGAACACCACCCTGGAAGACTGGAGTAGAGAATGGTTGCTACAATTCAACCCTGAAAAATGCAAGTTAATGCATGTGGGGAAACCGCCACACAAGACTCGAGCCAGAGTGAACCTCGAGACAACAAATGAGGAAAAGGACGTGGGGGTGGCCACTAACCTAAAACCGACAGTGCGGTGCCAGAAAGCAGCAAAGAAAGCGTTTAAGCACATGACCAAGAAATCATTTGTGACACTCTACCGGGCATACATAATATTAATTATGTCCTTGAGTTTTGTGTACAAGCAGGTTGCCCATATCTGGCAAAGGACATTGACATCCTCGAAAAGGTACAGCGAAGAGCAACCAAGCTGGTTACCAGCGTAGCAAAGCTCACATACGAGCAACGATTACAACAACTGAAACTACACTCGTTGTTTTATCGGCGTCAGAGAGGTGACCTTATTGAAACATAAAATACTTCACGGAATCGACAAAGTTGAAGCTCGTCACTTCTTCCAGGAGAGGGACAGTACAGCAACACGAGGACACATGAGAAAGCTTTTCAAGCAAAGAACAAGACTGCTGGTCAGACAGAATTACTTCTCAGTTAGAGCCGTGGATCAGTGGAACAGGCTCCCACAACATGTGGTAGATTCCAAGACCGTTACACAGTTTAAGGCCAGACTCGACGAGCACTGGAATAGCCAGGTATATGGGCACCAACAAAGGCCAATGGCCTAAATCAGCCCATTAACCTGTAAGCGTAACACATCCAACACAGTGACCACAATGTGCAGTTAGCTAATGTGACTGAACCAAGAAGCTGATAGGCTGCCAGCAAGTTGTATATAAGAAATTAAAATTACTTTAAAGCAGAAATTCAGTATTGTTATGGTGACACCAAACAAGGCATTAGTAATGTTCCTGGTGATTGGCTGTTTATATGAAGGAATGACTGAACCAAATTTTGGCACCATTAATGTCCATTTTTTATTGTGTCACTATAACTTAGTTCAATTAAAAACAGTGTTATCCCATTAACCACAATACTACAAATTGGTTCTTTAAAATGTTTTGTAATGATAACTATATATTTAAATAAAACCTAACCCTGCTAGACTGCTAGTGTAAGAACATACCTTGTAGCTGGACACTTCTGGGTTGTAGGTCTCAGACAATTCTAGCAACTGCATCAAAATAGAAATTAAATGAACACGCATCTGGAAATACCTGCTACTGAAAATAATGTTTTGATGGACAATGGCTACAACATTTTGCTGAACATTCTTCAGGATAGTGAATTAGTTCTTTTAAACATATCCAATAAGTGAAGTTACCTTATAGAGGCATTCATCGATGTGACACACCAACTTCATCAGTACATGTGACGTGTGACGTTATCGTACATGTGAGATAGTTCGTAATTCCCCTCGTCCCGATTGATAGCATCCTGGCCTTTCTGATCCATATGGCTTCTTTACAACAATACACGAACACTGTTGATCCTACGGGCAGCATAATTTTCACAAGAGAGGAAGAACAGAACAACAGCATGCCCTTCCTTGATGCTAAGTTCACCAGAAAGGAAGATGGCAGTGTGAAGTCTATAGTGTATTGAAAGAAGACACACACTGACCAATACATGAACTTTGCTTCCCACCACCCCAAACACCAAAAGTCAGGAGTCGTCGGAACCCTGATGAACTGGTGTGAGACAATAACTTCAGAAGACGGGGACAAGAAGGAAGAGGAGAGACACCTAACAGGATCCCTGAAAGTTTGTGGTTATCCAACCTGGGCTTTGAAAAGTCGTCCCATATGTGGAGGGAGTCTCAAAGTGGGTACATCGAATACTGAAGAAGTATGGGGTAACAACAGCTATGCATACCCACACCACCCTCAGGCGGTACACCCTAAGGACAAAGTGGAGCCATAAGAATAGGGCGAACTGGTGTACCAAATACCATGCAAGAACTGTGGTGCTGAATATATCGGAGACAGGAAAATTGTTCAAAACGAGACTTGGGAACATAGAAAGGATGTTGACAACACAAGGAAAGTGAGATACACGAGGAGCGAGGAAAAAGATCAATGTCGACCATCGACAAATCCGCCCTCACAGACCACGCAACAACACAAAATCGTATCATAGACTGGGAGGGAGCGAAACTAGTGGATAAAGAAGCCATCAGAACACGGCAAATAAAAGAAGCCAGAAAGGCCAGGACACCAATCAATCGAGACGAGGGGAATTACGAACTATCTCACATGTACAATGACGTCGTATGTCACATGTCAGTACATGAAGTTGGTGTGTCACATCAACGAATGACTCTACAAGGTGAATTCACGTATTGGATATGTTTAAAAGAAGTAATTTGCAATTTTCTTTAGTTGAAATAAGGTTTTCTCTGGTGATGTATGGTAATGTATTTTATTTAAGGCAACATTGAACATTATAATTACTTTTAACACAATTATTTTAGCATATAACCAAAAGTAGTAACATTACAAAAGTGTGCATAAAATAAAACAATTACTGTACGATATACAAAATAATTTTAAAAACCATATATGACTAGTGCAATAGTTGAGTTATACTTATTTTCTCTACACAGAGAATGGCATACCTTGTATGCAATCTTGTCGCCAGGTCTTGGTGGGCCGTGCAGCAAGTCATACACACTGTAGTCTTTTTCTTTCACTTCCACGACAACGTTCTGGTAAGAATTTTTTAAATAAGTAACATCTTATTACGGCATCAGTTTGAACCACAATTATGAAACTATAATATAGACATATGGAATAGAACCTCAAGTACCAACTGTGCTATTAAAATTATTGTAATCACAATTACAATTTTGATCTTGGCATTTCTACAAATATTGATTAATTTGGTAAGATTCTTTAATATTTGGTTGTACTTTTATTATGATGTTACAAAACAGTGACGTCTTTATTTACAATAAATGGGCAATCTGGTTTCGAGAATTGGGACACAAACTGTAATATATTATAAGTTAGTAAATAACTTGTTCATGTGTCACACACATCACAAGTATCTGTTTGCAACGATACCAAAAAAGAGATGGTTTTTACCTTACCGGTGAAGTCACTGACTTTTGTATGGTGACTGCAAATTCCATAGATGGAAGAGCCTTTGATGACGGTTTCCCTCTGTAGAAGACTTTCACACTGCTATTGCCGTTTACGAGTTGGTCAACCTCTCTCCCTGTGCCACTGCTTTGAGAAACTGACAGCTGTGGAGCAAACTCCTGTGAACACTCGGTGTTAGCAGACTGTATGTCTGTCATTGCAGCCATGTCCATCTTGCTGTCTACATTGTCACGACTGTCATTAGAGACCACATCGCCAACCAGTCCTGCATCATCCTCGGACATATCAGAGTCAAAGTGTACATGACCTTTGTGGGCTTTCTTAGCAGGTAGAATCTTCACTGGTTTTTGCATCGTTGCTTGTGGAGAAGGCAAGTTCAAGTTATTGTCAATGTCGGCCGGTGTGTCTACTAGAGTTCTGCGTGGTTTATGTCTGCGTCTTCGCTTCTTCTTGGTCTTCACTGTGTCGTCAGCAACAGTCTCCTCTATCCTGACACTGCCATTGCCTCCAACATCGCACTGCTTCAGCGGGTCTACCTGCATCTCCTTCAGGTGTTCTCTCTTCACAACTAGTTCTGTGACTACATTCTTTTGTTTACTTTTGGCATCTGCCAAACACTTTTCCATCTGCTCTGTTACTGTCTGTACGGCATCCTGCTGTTGTGTGGCACTCTCCTTATTGTATTGGTCTTCCTCTTCGACTCCTGTCCCATTCAAACACTGCACCTTTTGCTTCATGGTAGCCTCGTCCATTCTCAAAAGCTGTGTATCATGACTTCTTGCTTCCTGAAAATCCATTGTGATATCGTCCGATTCAGAATGGTATCTTTTGCGTTTCTTCTTTTTCTTTTTTCGTGTTGTCAGTTCAACTGCCGTCTGTTCATCCGTACAACTTTGTAAATCTGGTTGTTCCACATTTTCCCTCAAGTTTGGTGTAAGTTGAACGTGTGTCTCATTCTTGACTGCGTCAATGTCCTGCACGCTGCAAACAAAGAGCAACACTTGATTACTGGTCAATGAACTGGAACATAAGTTCTGTAATATGTTTCAATTTGGTTCAACATATAGCATATTTTAATAGGCCATTATATGGAAAATTGAGGTTGGCTCAGATTCTACTTTTAGTCCATAAGTATGGATTTTGACGCACATGTGTGTCTGTATGTATACAATTGTGCTGTGCCAGGTGTGAGAAAAAGTATACAAAATGTGAGTAAAGTATGAACGAGGTGCGAGTAAAAACACAGACCATGGCTTAGAAGTGTCAAACAACCTCTCCCCTGAAGGCCTGGATGGTTGGAGCTACCAACACATTCCCGGGGAGTGCATTCCATCAGAAGACAGTGCTGTTTTCCACCAGAAGAAAGAGTTGCTGTAGACCTGAATACAAGCTGGGATAATCCGATATTTATTTGGATGATAATATCTTGTAATGGTGGGGAGCATTGGGGCAAGGTAACAGTTACCATTGATGGCAATCTTTTTTTTTTTGATCCTATACATCAAGAGGAGGCAAGAGAGTTGTCTTTTTCTCTCAAGGGAGTCCCAATGGAGGTGGTTAATCATTGCGGACACACATTCTCTCTGACTATAGTTGTTCAGGACAAATCTGGCTGCCCGGCACTGGATATTTTCTATTTGGTTTACCTCCTTCTTGATGTATGGGTTCCAAACAGTACTGCAGTATTCTAAGTGGGGACGGACAAGTGAAAAGTAGGCTTGTTGCTGTAGCTTCTGTGGGGTTTCTCTACGGTTTCGCCAGATTAAGCCCAGCATTCTGTTGGCATGGGAGGTGATGTTATTGATGTGGTTCTGCCATGACATTGTGTTAGATATAGTGATGCCTAGGTATGGGTACTGTGTGACCATGGAAAGTGTACATCCTCCTAGATGGCAGTCAGCATTGATTGTATTGTGATAGAGGGTAATTCGCATGGTGTGGCATTTACCTATGTTAAATTTCATCTGTCATATGTTTGCCCAGTGTTGGAGTTTATTTAGGTCTTCCTGAAGTACTGTGGAATTAGCTTGGTTGGAGATAGGTCTATAGAGGATACAGTCATCTGCAAAAAGACAGAGCTTAGATGTTATTACTGTTGGTAGATCATTGATGAAGGATAGAAAAAGAGGACTGTTCCTTGGGGGACTCCTGAGGTGACGGGAACCCAGTCCAAAGAATTTCCGTCCACCACCACTCGCTGGGATCGGGATGTCAGGAGGCATCAAGTTCCATAGTGGTGCAGTTTGAGTGGTAATCATTGGTGCGGGACTCAGTCAAATGCCTTTGAGAAGTTAAGAATCACTGCGTCAACTTGTTTGCAATTATGTAAGGATTTAACAATGTCTTGGGTTGTGATAATTAGTTGTGATTCACAGGAATGGCCGGGTTTAAAACCGTGCTGGGCATGTGTAAAAATACTGCAATTATCATAATGCTCCATGACGAATATTATGTGTTCAATCAACTTGTTCAATCAACTTGTCCCACAACATTGCCAATGTGATGGCAATCTTTTACTTGACTGGTGTAAGTCTACTAGGCTAAATGATTAGCAGAGTATGCCTACTTCATACTAGTATTACTAGCCCAGTACTCCGGACCGGTGTCCAGCAGACGGATGGTGTCGGCAGTGTGTATACGCATGCGTCAGGTGTTGTCCGTTTCTTCTGCCCACTCATATGTTGGCACCTAATTTCACCATTTCTAATGACTGCTATCATCTCAACTTGACACACAAACAATAGTATCATCACCTCTATACGTGCATATAAGTAAACTCACGATCTATCACCCCAAAGTCTTAGATCATTAAATTAGTTTGTCTAACAACAGTCCAAACTTTTCAAAACAAGTTGGTGGAGGTGTAAACAATAATTAAAGCGTGTGTAACCAAATCATCCTCAAGACAACTTAATCAACCAGCACATATTATAGTAAAAAATCTAGCTTAACAACATTTATGTAAGACAATTAGTACAGGCAAGGCTGACAATAAATAGGCTCACATAAAACTGTGTACTAACAGACTTTTCAACAGGACATTAAAAACACCAGAGCCACCCTGGGTGACAAATCTTTGCTAGTGCATATGATGTCCTGTAGCATTAAATTAGCTTAGGTCTTGCCTGGTCCTTGGCCTTGGAAGTTTCACTGGCACTTGGATTTGGATTATAGTTAAACAATAATCAGTAAACTAAACAACAGCATTCTATTATAATCTAGTGCGATATGTCACAAACAGGTGAAAGTATTGGTGGACAGTCACATAAGAAACTGGTAAATAAATATGGATTATGCCAAAAACACGTGATAAAAACTGACAAGGGACTTAAGTGCGAGTACTGTGGAGCATGGTTCCACATAGAGTGTGAAGACGTACCAAGAGAGCCATATGATTTCATAGCCAATCATGGAGAACAGCTACACTGGTTTTGTAATGCCTGCAAATCCAAAGCTATCGAGGTACTGAAACTGGTACAGGCATTGAAGGATCAACAGGATGAACTCGAGGCTAGAGTAGGTGAACTGACCACGAAAGTAGAGGAAGTCAAGACAGTGAAGAGCATGGAAATAGACTGTGAAGAGCATGGAACTTGGATATATGACAAAGAACTTATGGAGCATTTGGTGCACAATGTTTTGGAACAGAAAGAGGTATAAATAATTTCTGTAAGTAGTCCCGGAAAACAAAATGGAGGGTAGGAATAGACTGACAGTTGTAACCCTGGGAAATCGGAACATGAAAACAAAAGTGCTAAGAGTAACAAAGAAGCCGAGAAACAAGGACGAATGGAAACATGTATATCAGTGTAGATGAGACCATGAGAAAAGAACATATACATCCATCGGGGCCACATTGTAAAGACAGATGACAGCAAGACACAAGGCACCCAGGCGGAAGAATCACCACGCAGTAAGAACGACCAATGAACGACCCCCTCCAGGAGGAGTCAAACAACACTCGTGGCACCTAATAGGGGCAGTCAGTTGGGAACGACACCTCCCAGAAGGAGCAGTCAGTCAAGAACGGCTCCCACCAGGAGGGGCAGCCAGTCCACAAAACCAGCAAAAACGTAGGAGTGGAGATGGGAGTGGATGGCACCAGAACTAGCATGTATATAAACACTAACAGCGAAAATCTGCAAAAAATTCGTGAAGGGAATAAAAAAGGAACAGGGAGTACAGGCCATATTATTGTAAATAAACTCAAAGCCATATCTGTGAATGCCAGAAGCCTCTTATTCTTAAACACGCTGGATGAGATGCAGTATGTTGCAACTGAGGAAAACTAAGACTTGATATGTGTAACAGAAATGTGGGCTCACAAAGATGTATCTGATGCAGAGCTTAACCTCGAGGAGTACAGTTTGATTAGAAATGATAGAGAGTGTAAGAAAGGAGGTGGCTGCATTATATACAGTAAAACCTGTCTTAGCGGCCACCTGTCCATAACGATAACCTGGATATAACGGTCACCTTTGAAAACCCCGAATGACTTCCTATTAATTTGCACTGTCCACTATCTGTCCATAATGGTAACCTGTCAATTGCATTGTGTGTTATATTAGCACAACAAAAACTTCTATATATTCAGATCCAAAATTGACACCAGATAACGTATTCAAATTTGGCCAGGCCATTTCCATAACACAGATTTAGGGTCAGGCATGGTCTATGTGAATTATTCAAGAACACGGCCATCTTTTTTTCTGCCAAAATAGTTTCTAGAATGGTTGTGCATATAAAGAACTTTGAAACTAGTGAATGTTTTACAATAATTAATAAGTATTATACACATGCTTTTATTTATTAAGCATGTGTGTCAATTCAGTTTCAGATGTGCAAGAACAAGGACTGCTTCAGAGTAATTGCACAACAATTCAGCATTGATGTTTCATAATCTCCAGCTATGGAGAAATTTTGTGTATGATGGGTTAGTGTTAGGCTTTTCAATAGTATTAATAGGTTTTAGCCGGGTTTTGATCAGGTTTTGACCGGTTTTAACTGATAAGCGGTCAAAACAGGTTTTGACCAGCTAGAGTGCAACCCTGGCTCAAAGTGAATTTATAATTTCCCTGAATAAAACTTCATAGCATTGGTGTCATCACATGTACAAGGGACTATCAAATTGCAATCGAGCCATGGGTGGTGTCATCAGCTTGTTGCAGCCACTATATGGCTTTACTCCTGCCTTTACTCCAGCAAAGGGGAGCAGAATCTGCTTTAATGTCCAACTTGAGCTCAGAGAAGCCATGGAAGCAGGCTGTTGTAATATTTACCTAGGCAGCTTGGCATAGCTGGAGAGACTGCTTAAGTAAATATTACAATGGCCTGTTACCTACCACTTGGGGGGTAGCTCAAATTGTATTGATAATCCCCCCTGAGTTAATCTGGGTCAAGGCTTGCCTTGCACTCGTTCACACCCTCATGTTTCCTTTTGGACATCAAAGCATTTTCTGTTTGCCTTGATTTGGAGGATGTGATTTATTTCACCATGGCCCAAAAGAAAAAAAAGTGAAAATGAAGAAAACGGCTGTTGAAGTTTGACATTATATATGCAAATGGATTGCATGGAAATATTACATGCACAACATTCAAATGTGGCACACAGTATGTAATATGTATGTTATTTAACAAGATTTAACAAGATTGCCACCCAGAGAATTAACTCTAGGTGGCAGGTGGACAAGGAAGCCCTTTGGCTTATCGAGAGTCCGATACTTTTATCTAAGCATATCCCGCCCGTCTGAGGTATGTGTCGATTTTATTTTTTCCCTCAGTTGTGGTATCATTTTAGTTGCTCTCATCTGCACTCTTTCTTGCGGTATGGCCTCCACGCTTGAATACAATATTCTAAATGAGGCCTAACTATTGTTTTGTACAGCGGTATTATTAGCTCTTTTTCCTTATACGTTATGTTTCGCCTAATTAATCCAAGGATTTGATTTCCCTTTGAAGCTGCAATTCCGCACTGCTCTGAAACCTTCATATCAGCACTAATGGTTAACCCTAAGTCCTTTTCTTTTAGAGTAGTACTTAGTACAGTACCCCCCATTGTATATTCTACCTCTTCGTTCCCATGTCCTGTGTGGAGGCATTTACATTTCCCAAAATTGAACAGCATTTGCCACTTTTCAGACCATTTGATCAACCTGTCAAGATCATCTTGTAAATGCTGTCTATCTCCATCACTTTTAATCCTTCTAAACACTTTTGTATCATCCGCAAATTTCAACACCTTGCTTGTTATTTCATCATCCAAATCGTTGATATATATTAAGAATAATATAGGTACTAATACTGATCCCTGTGGTACCCCACTCAATACCGTTTTCCAGTTTGAAGCCTCCCCATCAACTACTATACGTTGTCTTCTGTCAATCAGCCATTGTTCTATCCAGTTTATTATACCATTTCCTATGCCATGGGCCTTTAGTTTAAGCAGTAATCTTTGATATGGTACTTTGTCGAAAGCTTTTTGAAAATCTAAGTAGACGATATCTACTGGTGATCCCTCATCTACCCACTTAGAGATGTCTTCCAAAAACATAACATATTTGTTAAGCATGACCTCGCTTTAAAAAAATCATGTTCAGATGGGTTTATCAAGTTTTGTTTAACAAGAAAATCCACCATGTGATCTTTAATTAGTTTTTCTAATAATTTACAAATCACTGATGTTAAACTCACTGGTCTACAGTTCTCTGACTTGTTTCTCGAACCTTTTTTGAATAACGGTATAATGTTTGCTTCTTTCCATTCTAAAGGAACCACTCCCTCTTCTAATGACAAGTTGAAAACTGTTGCAAGCGGTATGCTAATTTGTTCTACAATTTCCAATAGTAGTTTGGGTGGAATACCATCCACTCCAGGTGATTTATTCTCCTTCATAGCCCTTATTTTCTTAGCTACCATTTCCGGGTTTACAATTAATTGTCCTAAATAGTCTGAATCTGCCCCCTTGAAATTAGCCTCTGGTACTGGCAGTGAACTAATATCTTCCCTGGTAAACACTGAGCTAAAGTACTCATTCAGGTCTTCTGCCATTAAGAATCCCTCTGATATTATATTTCTAGCACTATCTTCTAGAGGACCGACCTTATCTTGAACTTTCTGTTTGCTTCGAACATACGCATAAAAACTCTTGCTGTCATGTTTTATATTACTAGCTAATTATTGTTCATAGCTTCTCTTTGAATTTCTAATTTCAGCTGTAGCTTGGTTAAGTGCTTCTTTATAACTGTTGTAGTCTTCATCATTTCCAGTACATCTATATAACTTCCATATCATTTGTTTATACTTAATTTTTCTAATGGCTTCATTCGATAAGTGTTTCTTTTTGGACCGTTTTCCTTGTTTTTTGAAGGGTACAAATTTATCGACTATGCACTTAATTTCACTCTTTAATATATTCCAGCATTCTGTTGCCATCTTATTTTTCAGTGTGTTATTCCAGTCTATCTTTGCTAAATATTTCCTTATGTCCTTATACCTTCCTTTGTGGAAATTTCTCCTATACTGCTTTTTATTATTCCTTTCTGATTTTACTTTGATGGTAAAATGTATCTGGTTGTGATCGCTACTCCCCAGTGGCTCACATAATTTAACATTGTCAACTAATTCATTCTGTGAGGACAAAACTAAGTCTAACACATTCTCTCCCCTGGTTGGTTCTAGCACATGTTGAGAAAGGAAACTATCTTGTACTAAAACTAAAAACTTGTGGTCCTCACTACCCATACTCTGTAGAGATTTCCATTGTATATGCCCGTGGTTAAAATCCCCCATAATAATACAGTCCCGTTTGCTTACTTCCCTTATAGCGTTTTGTATTTTTTCATTCTCTTCTATGCTTATGTTTGGACTTCGATAAACTAACTCAACCGTTAACGTTGAGTTTCCTGTAACTATGTTCCACCAAACAGCTTCTTCGCAATCTGCTTCTCTTTCTAATTTGATTTCATCAGCCTGAATAGATTCTTTAATATATAAAATAACTCCACCTCCATTTCTTCCTATTCTATCTTTTCTAAACATTACATATCCTGTCAGTCCCAATTCAGCATCTGATATATCGGTGGTGGTCCAGGATTCGGTTATACCTATTATATGAGGGTCAATATCTTCTACCATAATGTTTAGTTCATTTCTTTTGTTTACTATACTCCTTGCATTTAAACAAACACATTTATATCCAGCTTCAGAAGAGTTTTCCAGACTGTTATTTGCTGATTTATTTGTGCTGTCTTTATCTATGCCTCCATTTTCAGGCTTTTCTGTGAGTCCCCCTGCGAATCTAGTTAAAATAGATGCAACCTGTCCCACTGTCAACAGATCGCAGCAGGTTCTCTGAGAAAACTGCTGCCCCCTTTCCACTAAGATGGAGGCTATCTCTCATGTACATATCTTCCCTCCCAACAAAGTATCCCCATAAATCTGTGAATCCCACACCTCTTCTTCACACATCTGCTCAACTAGTGCGTTGATCGCCATCCTCTTGCAGTTTCTATATGTTGCCCCCCTTCCTCCCATTACTGGCAAAATTCCTGACAGAATAACCTGTTCAACTCTCGTCTTCTTTAGCTTCCTCACTAACTGTCTATACTTCTGTACTATCGCAGTTGTTCCCTCCCTGTCTGCATTATTTGTTCCTACATGTACCAGTATACACCCCCCTTGCCATGTCCCAATAGCTTCTCTACCCTGTCAGTCACATGTTATGTTGCAATGATACACTGGAAGTACAAATGTGCTGCTACAAAGACTTATCAAGTTATGCCAGATTATGTCTTCATGTGTAAAACTAAGAGAACAGATTATTTGAGAGCAAAAGGTAGACTCACTATTTGACACAGTTTAAAACCTACAGGCAACTGTCCAGTTTAACAGGGGTCTAGTGGCTTAATGCTGTCTGTTGACACAAGCTACTGCCAGCGACCAATTACACATTAGTCACAGTTTCCATCAAACAATAACAGGCAGATAATCTTAGCTCCACAGCTGGGTGTAATACACAACCAGATCAACCACTGATTCATGGTCAAGCAGATTAGCTCAATGCACCAACTAAGACAATAGACAACACTGTGAGTGACAGTGTCCAGAGTGAGGCCTAAGCAGTGTTCTCATTGCTAAATAGTTCAATTAAACCTGCCAAGTGGGTGACATTCTGCACAAGTATTTATTAATCCTTAGTGATTGTTCAGAACACCAGACTGACCACATACCTAAACAAAGCGAATGTAATAGGTGAAGAACAGGCAGTGATCAAATAGGGGTATTGGTTGAATTGTATTTGTCTCGACGCAAAAGGCTTTATTGTGCCTTCATCGATTATAAGAAAGCTTTGATTTACATACTGTAGTAGACCGGTCCTCCCTGTGGTCTAAGATAATTTCATGCGGTATTAATGGTATTGTGTTGAAAGTTGTATACAACATATACTAAAATGCTAAATCATGTATAAATCAGGGCCAGGCTGTGTCAGCCCTCTTCTCATGTGATGTATAGCAAGTATGGCAAGAAGAAACCTTGTGTCCTTTGTTATTTGCTATTTACCTGAATAATTTTGAACACTGTTAGTCACAATTATAACGGACTTTACATGGCAGCTGGTTAAATTTACAACAACCTTAGTTATGATGATGTAGAAAATGTATGTTCTACTATATGCTGATGACACTAGAATGATTCAATCAAATACAGATTTCTTGCTTGTGTATAGCGGAACTATGTCAACTCTTCTAATGGTTGACATTTGGTTGTTTCATTTCAACTATATTGTGAATCTGTGATTATTAGTCTATATTGATACAATTGATTGACACAGTACCATGTCTACACAAGGCATGGCAAGCATAAATAGAACAGTAGAATGCATTTGATATCAATAAAGTATAGGATAGTTCACTCTATAGTTGTCCAGAATATTAATTTTCTATGTTTGTCACCTACAGCTGACAGAATATTAATTTTCTATGTTTGTCACCTACAGGTTTCTACAGACAATACATCTTTAACCAATAGACACCACAGTCACACCATCTTATAATAATTAAATAGACACCAAAATAAACACAACTTTCAATTATAGAAAATCAATAGTTTTGAAGATAAAAAGTGTTTGGCAACTGTTCAGTCTAACAGGGGTCAAGTGTGTCTACTCTGCCTGGGAGCTGTGACCAATTAAAGATTAGTCAAGGTCTCAATGGAACAGTAGCACTAGGCTGTAGAGATTAGGTTTGGTGTTGACTTTGTGGCACAATAAACAAAATCTACTGTTTGGGGGGAGTCTACTCTGTCTGGGAGCTGTGACCAATTAAAGATTAGTCAAGGTCTCAATGGAACAGTAGCACTAGGCTGCAGAAATTAGTCTTGGTGTTGACTTTGTGGCACAATAAACAAAATCTACTGTTGGGGGTGGTCTCAAGGGCCCTTCTCAAAACCACATCACTAGATAATGTAAAACTGTTGCACTTTGGGGGCCCCTTAGGTGCCCTTAGAATGATTCAATCAAATACAGATTCCTTGTATATAGTGGCAGCACCATAAGATACATCTATGCAAAATTTGAGGAAAAAAAAGTTGCTGAACAGTTTTTTGAAAAAATAGGCCAAATGTTACATTTTTACCAGTTTTGGGGTCATTGGAGGCCCTAGGGAGCCCTTAAAATGATTCAATCAAATACAGATTTCTTGTGCATAGTGGCAGTGCTCTAAGATATGTCTATGCAAAATTAGAGAAACAGTTGCTGAACGGTTTCTGAGATACGGAGGCTAACGGCGGACGGCGGATGCAGAGTGATGGCAATAGTCCCTTGGACCTTCGGCCAAAGGACTAAAAAGGAACATCAATTAAATATAGCATGTTGTGTATTGAGTTATTTATATTGCTGTTAACTCTAGGTTTGTATTGTTCACGAGAATACCAACTAGTGAATGTCAATGCAGGAGCTTACGCAAACACACAACACGGAATCGGTATGGTGTCGCTTAACAACAACAACAACAACAACAACAACAACAACAACAACAGGCACCCTACGTGTAGGAGTATGCTACCACAGCACATCTGCTGATCTTGACAGCGAACTAGCTCTACATAAATTATTACGCACAGCATGTGCAATGAGCAACAACATTGTAATATTTGGAGACTTCAACCACAGAACCATTGACTGGACTAGGATGCAGGCAGGAGCTGAGGGGATACGATTCATGGAACTCACCCAAGATCTGTTTCTAACCCAACATGTACGCAATGCTACTAGGGGTGAGAATACATTGGATCTTGTACTATCCTCTGAACCAAATATGGTTGAGCAAGTTAGGGTAAGTGAACCCTTCAGTGACCACAACATTGTGATATGTGATATTGTAGTGTCTATTCACATAAAAGAGTGGAGAGAAACTGACTACGACTACAAGAGGGCAGACTATGATGGAATGAAACATTGTTTAGAGAACTATGACTGGAAGCAGGCATTCCAGGATACTAATGTACACACAAAATGGGACACCTTTAAGACAGTAGTTAACTCGGCAATGGAAAGTGTTATCCCTGTGTCAACAAGGAGACGAAAGACCAAACCCAGATGGATGACTAAACGAGCAGAAATGGCAAGATGAAAGAAATACCACATGTGGAAGAAATACAGAGAAACAGGAGAATATCATCTGTACGAAGCATACAAACGTCAACTAAACAATGATGTGGTAAAGGCTAAACCAAATTTTGAGAAAAGACTTGCCAACAATGTAAAAAAGACCTGAAGTCTTTTTATTCATATATTAGGACGAAAATTAAGACAAAAGACACTTGCGACCCCCTTTTGGATAGCAATGGGGATGTGAATTTAGACTCTGTCGAGACAACAAATGTACTAAATGACTGGAAAAGTGCAAATGTTACCCCCATATATAAGAAGAAAGGTATCAAATCACAACCCAGTAAGTGTAGACCTGTGATAAATATCTAAAGTAATGGAAGCCATCATCAAGGATGAAATCGTTGGCCATCTTCAAAATCACGATTTGATTAAACCATTGCAACATGGTTTTTTCATACCTGACAAACTTTTTAGTGTACCTGGATAAGGTTACATCCTATATCGATAAAGGTCTTCCAGTGGACTCTATTTATTTAGATTTCAATCAGTAAAGCTTTTGACCATGGCACATGGGATAGGAGGAGCGGTTAATAGATGGATATCGCAGTGGTTGACGGACAGTACAGCGTGTCATTAGAAATGGTCACGTGTTAAGAGTGAAATCCCCAAGGGTCTGTTTTAGGTCCGATTTTATTTGTAGTACATATTAATGACATAGATGAAGGAGTGTGCAACGATCTCCTAAATTTGCTGATGACACAAAACTGCTCATCAGGTAGCATCATGTAAAGCAAAGATGCTGAGAAACTTCAGAAAGACCTAAGTACCTTGCATGGGTGGAGTGCTGAATGGGCAATGTTATTTAATGCAGAAAAATGCAAGTGTGTACACTACGGTCATAACAACGGGCAGTAGGACTACTTCATTGGTGATGACCCCATAGAAACATCACTTTTGGATAGCAATGGGGATGTGATTTTAGACTCTGTCGAGACAACAAATGTATTAAATGACTACTTCGCCTCAGTGTTCACCGACGAGGTAACAGAAAATCTTCCTGATCCTATGAAGATTTTCACGTGACTAAGTCTAAGACTAAGACAATTGAGGAGTCACTCCAGCATATTAAGATAACTACAGCACTCAATCAAGGGACACATTGACAAATATTTACGCAATGGGGCGGAGGATTACACGAGTCAACGTTTCACTCCCTTCCTCGGCAACTCTTTGACTACTAGACTCTAGAGTACAGTGTACACGTGTAGTCTGTAGAAGTGGAAGATTCAATTTCATGGTAAATTCAATCAAGGTGTCGCTTGGGTGATGGACAGAGTTAGTGTCAGTGCGAGGACAAATATCAACTCAGTCAAGTATTAATATGTTTGTTAAATAACGAAAATGCATTCGTAGACTGTACCTGAGTAAATCGTTTTCACGTAAAATGCGTACGCTTTCCCAACTCGGCAAAAGAAAGTGTTCGAGACATAACTGAATAGAATTGCTTGCTAAGTGAAATCGATTAACTATTTGCAGTTGTAAATCAGATATAGTAGAAAGACTCGAGCTTTCTTGGACTAACATCCAATATTTTCTCGACACTTTCGTCATAATTGTTTTGTTAATATCGAATTTAATGCGAATTCGAACGCTCTCACGCGGATCTTCTCTGGGCGCTGCCATCTTTATTTTAGGTTTCCTCTGGCGCCCTCTGTCGTATCTTAGAAGATTGTTTTAAAGCATTCCGACAGAGGGCAAACATGTGTGCGCGCGTCCGTGTGTGTGTATAAACTCGACAAATAATAAAACTGAAAACAATTAAATTAAATTGTGGCATTTCATTTGTGTTCACTTATCTAACATACATAGGTCCATGTATTCATATATAGGTCTAAAATATTGAGGACACCATTTCAACCTTATTTGTGTGGCGTGCGCCCGAAAATCAGATTTGTTTCAACACATTTTGGTAATGTTTATTACGACACCCGCCACGAATGGTAACAAATTACATTATTTTTGTTGCTTAGGGTATGACAATATATAAAAAGAATGTTTAAATACTTCTGGATGCTTCCAGTACAGCTTCCTTTGGCCAAACAATACATGGCAATGCGGTCGTTACAATTCTTGCTTTCATGACAATGCTCTACTCCAAATGATAGCATGTGGCATGTGAAAAGAAAACATATGGACAGGGAACATCATTTATATGGAAAATAACAGTTGATTTGTTATAATATAAGATAATGTAATTTGTAACACAAGTACGAATGCCAACTTAGCACGACGAGTGTGTATGGTAGGCCTACTTAATTTGTTATATAAACATCGACATCGTCTTGTGATTACAAATAGCAGTTTCGGCTGTCGATTGGCCGTTGCCGAGGGCTAGACTCTTCCTGTAACCTCGGCCGCTAATGAGTTTGTATTAGACAACGCTAATGCAATGAAAATATGGCCGCGAAATCCGGGTGGCCTTCGGTGAGGGGGGGGGGCTTATAAGAGGGGGACTACTGTATTCTAAAAAACGTTTTATTGTTTTTGATAGTTTAGTATTATCCTTCCCACGAGACACTCACTTATTTTCCTCGTTGAAGAACAGAATGTTAGTTTAGTAAATATGAACAATTATACAAAACATCTTGTATGTCATCATTAAACTCCGATATTTTTTTCGGTTAGCTAATACTACGTAGTTGACAGGTTAAAACTACCGTGAAAAGCACTTAACAATTTTTTATTGCAAGCATTTTCACGACATATTTGCGTTATAAATACCCGTACTTTGATGCATGTTATTACAAGACCGCATAACAACAATCCAAATGTATACGGCTATTATATTAGGGTAGGGTATATACCGTGCATAATATTAAAACATAATAACCAAATAATTATGTGCAAATTTTGTTTTAAAAAAACATTGATATTTTACTTTCAAAAATCACTGACACTTAAAAGTAGATGACATCCTTAAATTACAACAATTAAAATTTTACTATAAATATTTACACAATGACTTACCAGTTTATTTACAAAACTGGAGGATAATGTTTAACTATAAGGTACATAATCATGATACAAGAGTGAAGAATAAAATATATACTTATAAAATTAAACATGAATTTGCAAAGAAATATCTTAAGGATAATTTGCCACTTTTACTAAAAAACATTCCCGATATAGTCAAAGAAAAGTTTAGTACACATAGTTCACAAGGATTTGCCAAGTATGTTAACATTTATTTTTTTACAAAATTATCAGGTAACATGCACAATACAAAATTGCTATAATTTATATGTATGCAAAATTAAGAACCGACAACCACCTGTCAACTTGATACAGTACAAAACAGTGCGTAAACGACAAACACAATGATCATGTAAGCTTGCTCACACTACACACATGCTCATATTCATATCATATTATTTTTACTTTTCTTTTTTATTTCTTTTGTTTACTTTTTTATTTTGACTCAGGTGATGTATTCATTTGATTCAGGTGATGTATTAATCCAGTTACATTTTTTAAAATCATAAAATGTGGCTCCTCGATAGCGACTATTGTAGACTTAGAGGAGTATCCTGATCCTACTTTTTTGTTTTTTACCATGCATTATACCACGTTTACCATAAGGTTATATATTTGTATTATTTTAATTTTATTTTTGACACGGACGTATTGTATGTATAAGCAAATGTCTGGGTAAAATAAAAACACATTCTTCTTCATCTTCAACCCGTGTATTTATAAACACAACTACTGTGGTAGATAGGTACACACAAGGGACATACACATGTTTCGTAACATTCCATATTACCAAATAAACGCGTTTTCCACAAGGTCCGGATGTCGTAATAAACGGTGATGTCGTAATAAACATTGCAGTGTTTTTTTTTTTTTTTTTATTTGATTGTTGGGCTAATGGGCCAAAATAACAATATATTGCGGACCTGTCTTTATCATCATATAGCATCATCTAATTGGTACTAGAGACAAATTATATGAAAATGTATAGTTTAGAAGAAACCGGATGTCGTAATAAACATTCCTGAAAAGGGTCGTGACATTTCTGTGATTTCAAACAAGTCTAGTGATTTTGGTTGTTGGAAGTAGTATTGAAACAAGTGTTTGCTTACATACATACATATAACCACATCGCGCACGTATAATAGACACATCAAGTCCTTCTAACAGCAAATCTGAGGACAACATAAATGGGTCACCCCAAAAAAAGTGTCCAAAATTTGTCCTATATTGAACATGAACACAATACATATCACAGTTCATATATTTTTAAACACATGCGCAAAAAATGTCATAAAGGTATGGGTAATTTTTTAAACCAGTGGTGTAAAAAGTCGAAAATCACAAAAGACATGCCTTTTGGTGTAACTCTCTCAAACAACCTATTGGACCATTAACGAATGCCAAATACACGGGACTCTACCATACTGTTAATGCTAGTGGCGGCAGTTATATCATTACAACCAGAACGTCTATCAAGTAACACCAACATAGTTTTATAAAACATTGCTTGGTATAGCGATCGTTTGTTATACAATCCAGCTGTAGGATGTTCTTTGTTTATCCAGGTTACTGACTGACACGTACTGTGCACCACATGCGAAGGCGAGCAGATTTGCTATGCATCAATGCAGGTGCAATCACATCGCGACAAACCAAGAACAAAAGCCGCGTAGAAGCCACGTGAACGTCGCGGAAGCCATGCGAACGAACACGAACGCGGCTTGTGTCAACAATGCGACATTCGCGGTTAGGAATGTTTGAAGAAGAAAATACTTTCACACCTGTCTACAATATTGTAATACACTCGCGGGATCCAACTGTGAATGTCCAACTTGGTCATAAAGAATACAAATTAGGCTTCGCAAACGGTGGACTCCAAACAACTAAGTAATGCGCACGCACGCACGCACGCACGCACGCACGCACGCACGCACGCACGCACGCACGCACGCACGCACGCACGCACGCACGCACGCACGCACACGAACGCACGAATGCATAAACGCACGCACACAGTCACACACCCGCACGAATACTGGCCCTCACGCACTAATCCAACAATACAAACACGCACAGGAAACGGAGCAACTGAACTGTGGAATAAGCAATTAAAACGATGCAATTTTATTTCAGGCCTGTGAGTGTGACCCGGTTTCAACCTCCTATTTATTTTCCATTTGTTTGTGGGATCAACAATCACATCTACCACCTGTTTTGAGATGGCTAACCTCTTACCTCCAACCAATTTTGAACGTATGCACCTCCCATCATTGCCATTTATTTCAAGAAGCCTATTTTAGGTCCGTTTCTCCTACTGCGACACCATCTTGCGCTAGTGCTGAACCCATGACGAGGGAAACATCCCTTCCGAGTAGGAGAATGTATATCTAGGTTGGGCTGACAACGTCGCGATGGGAACCGCTGGTCAGACATGTTATCATTGTAGCATTAATTAGTACAGATGTGATTACTTATTGTATACTTGTAGTTAGTTTAGTGTAGTACTAGGAAGATCTCATGGGAGTTGCATTTTAGGTGTGGTTTTTAGGGTGTGTTTGGGATATGTATTTTATGTGTGTTTTTATGTAATATGTATGCCTGTTTTAATCACACGCTTTTTATGGCATTACATAATAAAGGTAAAGGTAAAGTAATGCAGAGTATCCAGTCCTCAGGACTGCTCAAAGCGCTTTACACTTTACTCCTTGGCAGGCCTGTTCAATCGAACACCATCTCGACTTCTCTGGGAAGCATCCATCCACGCTGCAATTAATGCGCGAAGACTATTCGTACACAAATGTCCACCACTGTCTATAGCCAGGTATTCATCCATACAGCTGAATGAACTAAAGCAACGTATAGTGAACGAACTTGCCCAAGGTTCGACAACACCGCACAAGATTCGAACCCGGGTTCGATCTCTAGGTTGAGAGTCCGAAGCTCCAGCCATTGCACCACGGCGCTGCACTATAAAATACATGCCGATCCCTTTTTCACCCACATTCCTGGTGTTCCTGTTGTTTTCAGTGGTTTGGGATTGTTATATGATTATAGTTAGGTTTGCGCCGAAACCAGCTGACTTAACACTTATCTGGTTCCATGAAATACAGAAATGATTAATTAGCTCAGACGTGATTAATTAAGAATGATTACTATGAATGTAGTAAATATGTAGGAATTTAATCAGTAGAGTTGGTGATGCCAGAGAACTTGTTAATGCAAGGTGTTGGAAAAGCCACATGTAGGAGTGTTCGAGGGTTTCGTAGATGGTTTCTATCAAAGCATTACGTTGAAAATACAATTCCACAGGGGAGTCACCGTTATTGCCTTTGTTCTGCACTTCAAAATGTGAAATACTGGAATTGACTCCATCTTGGTGATGGCTTCCTGGGCAAGGATTAGTTGGGTACACCCTTCTGTCGTACATGGCTTCATCCGTAGTGGTCCAGTGTGCACATAAACGGCTAGCCACACCCTGAGTGACCTCACAATCTCGACCATCGTTTGCACACACACGTCTTGGACTCTGGAGGATAATCGCTGAATGATGGATTCCAAGTCAGACGTCCTGATACCCGATGAAAAGAAAGGTAATAGGTGACACGCACTGGCGTTCGAATGTCTAATAATACCTTTTGTATTAATTGTTCAGGCGTTCTTTATCGTAACAGTGTCACGCCTTTTTGAACATTCATTGGCCGGACCTTTTTAAACAGTAGATCTAAACCATATAGGGTGATGTGTGTATCCTTTCAACTTGGTGATACACTGTATACCAAAGGTTATTGGTAATCATTTACGCATAGTCGTTTTGTAAATAATAAATACATAATAATAATATGCATGTTCATTTGATTAATGACGTATACACATATCTGTTTACTGTACAGTAAACGAAACGATAAATTGACTTCCCTCGCCTCTAGCCGGTTGGTGGGTTTCCAGCTACAAAATAAAACAGATTAACGTCATGCTGTTTTATGTAGTTCATTACGTTTCGCACTAATTCAACTCTGTTCTATTTAACGAATCAATCTAATACTATTGTGTGTAGATATATCGAGCGGCTACGAGTCGGACACCGAGAATGCGATGTCGACATCAGTTTCGCCGACTGCTCTTGGTCTTGCGGAACGCGCTGTCTTGAGTCGAGGACACGCGCCGCCGCACAGACGCCGCCGCGACCGGACACAGTTCAGTGCGTCTGACCTTCGGCGTCTTGAAAGCGTCTTCCTCGTCGACAGGTATCCAGACATAGTCCTGCGTGAGCAACTCGCATCCGACCTATCCGTGTCCGAGGACCGCATTCAGGTACAATCGATATAACCGGTTTGTTCAGTATGTAATTGTGTTTTGGCTTATATCGTTGATGCCGGACACACTGAAATGTAAGGTATTATCCATGTATCATATTTATTATATGTACAATATGGAAAGTAAGCTAAGGGCATAAATAGTAACTACTTTGGCTCAATCAACGTAACGAAGTGGTACATATGCTGGCAAATTGTCATCGATAGGGATATGTTTGTGACAAACTGCTGTTTATGACCACCTTTCTTCTTAATTTTACTCGATGCGATTACAATAACACTAAACAGGAATACAATTTACAACACACAAACCTATTTTGCCCGTTTTTGGTTTCTTAGTAGTTTCAAGCACACACATTTAAACAAGAGCAGGTTTATTTTAGGATTTCATTTATATATAGGTAATATGTCCAGGTGGTACGCGTCAAGGACTCGGTGAGTGATTAGCAACAAAAACAGTGTTTTGTTCGTTTGTAAGTTGAGCTGGTTTTACCTTTACACGAACACTGATTTGGCGATTGCACAATTGTTCTTTTAAATCTCTAGAATTACAACACATTTTAATAATGACCAATTTGATCTGTCACAGGTATGGTTTCAAAATCGGCGTTCAAAGCTTCGCAAACGCCAGCTGAAGCGGCCGCCTGCACTGCACCTGCCCCGGGAGATCAACGCGACGTACGCCACGGCGTCGACTAGTCATGTGGCAGGCGGGCTTCAATCGCCTCTCGCAGGAGTCGTCGATGGCGCCTCTCGTCTCAGTCTCGGACCGTCCCACACAGCATTCGATTTCACGTACGTAGTTGTAATACTTAGCTTATTATTAATGAAATTTGTTGAGCGCCATATATCCGGGATCAACCCATTGATAGGCGCGTATAGTGTACATATTGTAAAATACACATGTAAAACACACACAAAACACACATAAAAAGTTGTTGTGATGTAAAGTTGTTGTAAAATAAGGAAATCGATAAATACGTTTTATTTTTAATTAATATAAATACAAACTGTACGATAATTAAATAATCAATGTACGTTATCATTATAAGATGATACGGTTCCCTACTCTACTATTATTTTATCTTCATTGGATTGAAGATAATGCAACACAATGTTTATATTGACATCGTGGATTCCCGCCGTGTACGCACGCATACACACACGGCACACACACACACACACACACACACACACACACACACACACACACACACACACACACACACACACACACACACACACACACACACACACACACACACACACACACACACACACACACACACACACACACACACACACACACACACACACACACACACACACACACACACACCAGAGCAGATTATAAATTGTGGCTCCCTATAGATTCGCTGCTGATTTTCGACGGGTCAGACAATACTGAAATGAACAGAAATTTTGAATATGCCAGGACCAGTAGCAATCTACCGTATAGATTTGTTCATTTCATCAGGCGAAGTGGTAAGAACATTACAAAATGTTCATTCATCGAAGATAGGGGAGCCCAAGCAACGTGGAAGTCTAAATATATTGTGCCATATATTGTGCCATGGTCCTTGGAGATCAACGTATTCCATGTACTGTACATCCAATGTGTGATTATTGTTATACAATACAATACAAACAAACACAGTTCATGTAAACAATTTATTTGATTTTTATAACGATGCAAACATTACGGAAATTCCGCATTGCCTCCAAACAAGACTGTGGGGCAATGTGAACTTCACCAAAGGGGCGAAGTGAAATTACTTTGAATTAACTCAATAATATAAATAACCCAGTACCACTAAACCACTTCCATGCCAGGAATAGTGTCTCTCTCAGCAAACACACCAACACTCTAGAACTGTGGTTACTCCACATGTAGTTCACAAATAAAGTCGGTAATGCTAAAAGTTCCTGCACATTCTTCATTTACCCATCTTACGTTCGACTCTGTCCTTCTACTTTATCTCAGCCGCCTTCTTCCCATGCGAATTCTACGCATTGATAACGACATAACTCCCAAATCTCACCAACAACACTAGTATGCACATTCTTCATTTTCTATTGTTACCAGATACGCACCTGTAATATCAATTTCAGTGATATCAAATCAACGCTTAGAATCTTGATTTTCTTCTTCAATTTCACAAAGTTGTTGAGAAGTAATGGCGGCGAATTCAGTCAATACAGGAACACGTTGGCTATTGGTGTGCCTCTTCACGGGTAGATGTATCCACTTCCTAATCTAAACTGGTGTAAACTAACATGTTTCACATTGCCCCGGTGGTTAACTTTACCGCAACCTCTCATACACATATTGTGTAAAATAACAGCGAAGTTGTGTTTTACATATAAAATAAACATTAATTTCCTTTCAATCAAGGGTATTAAAGTAGAATACAGGAAATATAGGCCTTATCCATGCAGCCCTACGCGCACACGAACGTGGACAAACGTCTAAACAAATTGTGTATCTCTTCGCATTGGTTTTCAGTAGTAAAATCGGGACGCCTCTGTGGATACTTCCGCAGTACTCTCCAGGAGTGACCCCGTTCGGCTGGGCGTCTCCAATCACATTGTCGGCGGCTGTCTTGTCAACTTCTCGCGCCGGCACGGACACTTCTAGCATCGGTCCGACCGCCTTTCCCGCCTTCGCCGAGGAAGAACGCTTCCTTCCAGTCAGACCGTGGGAGGAACGACCGGCCAGGCGGCAAAACTCCAGTGTCGTGAACACCCCGCCGCTCCTCTACGCTTCCCCGGGGTATGTCGGCAGCGGTCACGTCTTCCCCGTGCATACTCCCTTCTTCAGCCCGTGCCTTCTACAGTCGCCAATATCGCCATTGTCCGACTCGTGAATACCGCCTTCGCTCACTCGCTTGTCGCTCAGCCGGTTCGCGTCAAGCACGGCAGGGAATCAGCGAGCGGTGGACAAGAGGAACACTTTTTACTTTGTTTGTGACGGGAATGACACAACACAGAGCAACTCTAGTAGCCAGCTAGGTTATGGGGGTCATTCTATATATAGTTGTATTTTAGTGATAGTGTGCACCAGGTAGGCTAAGTGAGGATATTCGTAAACATGTATATTGAGTTGTACTTGGGGAATAAAGATAAATTGTACTGTTACTTGTGACATTATATGACGGAGCGGGTGGTGATGCAATCTATAAAATAAGGTTGATTTAAATTGTTCTAATATTTATTTTTCTTTCTACGGAATAGAAAAGTATCGTTAACAATTTAGTTTTATGGCATGATTTTCACCATGAACCGTTGTTAATAATAGGCCCTACTAACAAACATGCTCACCTTCTGAATGACGCTTAGACACATTCGGAGAAGATGGTTTCTCGGAGTACTCGTAAATTACATCTGACGTGATGTAACATTTGTTTGCGTTACGCGTTAATGCAAGTTACATAACACGTTCCCAATTGGTCGGTGGTCCGGTCCTCAGATCATCACAACAATGCGCGTAACGTTGTGACCTATCGATTTACGTCCGTACAACGAACAGTACGAACCATATAGGAACAAAAACGTTTACATATCGCACGCGCGCACACAAACACACGCTAGCTCAGTGGTAGATTCACGCAAAACGATTGAGAAATGAGTGGGTTCAAACAGTTGTTCGGTACAAAGTTATATACTATTATATTAACACATTGTCCATCATTTCAATGGGATGTCGCACAACGTTTACTAGAAAATAGCCCCAATAGGCTACTATCAATCAACACCCTATACTTTTACATAAAGACAATACACATTATAAATGAAAGAGTGTGTACAACGATGTATATTGGTTGAATATAATTAGTCTGTCAAGTCATGGAACGATTATATGCAACTCAATTATCTATTTGCATAAAATACATTATAGTAACGTACGAAATAAACTACTTTTTAAATCATGGGTAGGCAACCTTTCTGAACGGAGGCCCATATAAGTGAGATGAGCTGGGTCAGTGGGCCACACGTTTATTTATGAATGTTAGTTAATATTCACCCAATCTTCATGGAGACTGGCTTAGTATGTTACGAATAATGTAAACATTCTAGCTCCTATCCGTTGACTTTGACCATACACATTTTGGTAGTGTATAACATTAATAGTGATTTATTATCGATCATCAATGTATAATTGTTATCAATTGAGTATTAAAAAGTACCAATTATTCATGTTGTCCATTCTGCTTGCATGCAACTGACTTTGTGACTAGTGTGCCGACTGGGTTTGTTGCTGCGCAACGACGTGCCCCACGTTTAGCTCCTACGAGCTTCAGTGTGTTTTGTTTGTCAGTTAGCTGCGTTTCCGTCTTGCATTTCACGAAATCTATCTGCGAGTAATGCTGCTCATACTCAAGCCTAGAACCAACAAGGCAGGCAGTGAAATTGGTGTTTGATCTGTTTACGGAATTGTTCCATCGGCAAGTGTGTGTGATAGAACGTTGCCGACTATCGCTTTTAGTGTCACAGAGGCGTATTACAGTCCGGTGAATTTCATGTACAAAAACGTATGGCCCCTGTTTTAAAGTAACCTAAACATTTAAAGTAAAACCAGCCACCGTACAAGTGCATTAGAACATTTTTGTAAGCATTTTCTCCAACATCTTCCCCAAATGATAAGCCCACCACCAGCCAAAAACAAAGATGTTTTCTAAGCAGGCACACGTGCGTCCTGAACATACCACTAGACGGACATGCGTATAGAAATTAAGTAATATCGCACACGGTGTGCACGAACCTAACAACAGTAGGGTCACAAAGGTTAATACCACGAGGAATACCTATCTGCACTGGATTAATATAATTGCACTAGTCCGTGGCTTTTATATCCACGTTCTGTGGCGTATTTGTTTAGCGGCGGCACAATAGTAGTTCTATTTATGCTCCAAGCTCGCGTGACGCCGGCCTACGCACAGTGTCGTTCTTGTCCGCAAATCAACATCTTGCATTCTTGCACGTCGCGTCTTGTCCTACAAAATGGCAGACCGCTGATCGGCAGTCAGCTCGGTACGATGGTTGACAACATCGCTGCATTGCAGATCGCCGTGTTTCGGGCGGCGAAGTGCTGCAGTCGTGTTTGGCCAGTCGCACGCAGTCTGCTGATAGTGGTCACCGTGGTACTGTTGAAAGCTGCTGTATCCGTCTACGTCTTCCGCTGTCCGTGCAAGGACAGCAATGGTACAGCTGCGTCGTTGTTCTCCAACAAGCTGCCACATAACACTGCCTATTCGGCACTTTTCTTCGGCGTGCCGTCGTTCGTGTTATGGGCCTACGGTCGGTATTACAACTCGGCTATGTTATTCAATACTGTACATCATTGTTGCCTCGTGTTACGAATACAAGCTGTTTACAATGGATGCTATCAACGCTATAATTACAAACGTAATCGTAAACGTAATTATCAAACAAGCAGGTCAGGATTGTCTGTTTGGATTCCTCAATAGCAAACCAAAAGCGATCGACTTACACAAGTAATCAAAGGAAGACACCGTTGTTTGCTAATCGGTCATTCGCGGCATACAACCAAACAGTAGTGCTACTGTGTTACAGGAATGTCAGTCCAGAGCGCTCCTTGGAAATGCGTGTCTGGGTGGATAGGCCAGCCGAAGTGCCGCCATCCTGGTAGGACATGCTTCAGCATTTGGAGAGCTTTGGTGACGTCATCCCTCGCACCCATCACTTGGTTGATTCTCGTCTTTCTCGATATCAGGTACAATGCACCTCTGCTTAGAGTGGTGATAATAACAGTGCAATTCATTTTTTTTGCGGAAATGCAATACTGGCGACTTGCTATGGAGTTACCTACTCGACTAGGGGGCTGTCTATATAATATTGTTGTCCGAAATTATTCCAAGCAATCTTTCCGTAACTTTTGAAAATATCCCTGCAAATATAGGATATTATTCTTCCAATAAATATGTACTGACCGCTGGTTAATCTGTACAAAACGGCATGGCTGGATGCGCAAGATATTTCTGTTTGCAGATATGTGGAATGTATGTTGGCGCGAAAGCCATCGGAATGTACCAACAGCGCTCTTAGCGAGGATGAACAGACCGAGCTAAACGACCTCAGGTTATGGTCACACATCATCACTTGGTGTGCGATTGGCGGCGCCATCTTGCTTTATTGTCTCGGTGAGCAGCTCCTTGTCACTACACGGCTGTTTAAATCCAGGGACATTGTAACTTATTAGATACTTACTTCTTAACTGTATACGAAACAAATAAAGAGGATTTTCATCAGCAATATTGCTAGACACACTAATCATGAATTTACACACGTCTTGTTTAATAAGTAGGCCTAATATAACGCTTACGGCGGTTCCTCATAAAGCTATGATAGTATTTGGAGAATATAGGCCTACTAGAAGCAGCAGTAACACCCATTATACGTATACATATGCTCCTCCATCGACTATGTCTATGGTAGGGTCCCTGTGCTGGCATTGTTGCGGCTCCACGCCACACTACCGAGCGCTCTATGCTGAACGTTTCCGACAGACTGAGGAGCAGGCATTTGAGCTGGCCATTCACGTGAGTAGACACTTATCAACTAGTTCTAAGGCGTGTTCCACCAGTACATCTTTTAGGATTTAAAAGAGAATTTTTTTTT
Source organism: Escarpia spicata (assembly GCA_963995525.1). Classification (NCBI taxonomy): domain Eukaryota; kingdom Metazoa; phylum Annelida; class Polychaeta; order Sabellida; family Siboglinidae; genus Escarpia; species Escarpia spicata. Next base: position 14,755,853 of record OZ023210.1, read on the forward strand.
TTTTATACTCCAACCGCATGTCTTTTTTGTTGTTGTGAAAACGCCACATACGTGGCTGAAAAATGTATGTCACGTTTTGGTAAAAAAAAAAGACAGGTAGCGTTTATCACGTTCTGAAAACAAACACTATTTTGTGCACGTCGTTTAATAGGGAAAATTTGCAGGTTGGTATAACAAAGATATTATACTAGCTCAACACGTGATTGAACTAACGTTTGGTCCCTGTTCGGGCAAACTTTCAGAAATGACGTTAACCGCAGTTTGCCCTGAAATCCTTCATTT
>OZ023210.1:14756334-14821334 GCA_963995525.1 Escarpia spicata
ACAACCCAAAACCCTAACCATCCCCCCTCGCTAGCCACCCCCCCACGAAAACTCCCCCCGTTTGGGACACGCGGGAGGTAAAAGAAGACTTCGAAGAAACCGAGAAAGAACCAGATCGACTACAGATGAAGACAAACGCAACGTCCATAACATATAATTGACAACTAATGCAAATTAGATGCTGTACACAGTATTTAACAGAGTGAAGTATTCAGATAATTCATACAATTACCATACAAAGCAACAAGATCGAACGATCGATTGGAAAGGAAGAAAGACACCTATGAAGCACAGTCGTGATGGTGTTTGATTGAACATATCTGTAAAGCACACTGAGCAGTCACGAGGAGTGGTGCTGCGCTATATAATAACTTACCTTTACCGTTTACCTTCACATTTGTACAATCAGCTTGTAGAACCGTATGTGTTACCTGGTTTATTTCCTAAGAACGTAGTCATCTTTAGATTTAATGAATGGTGATTTAACACGTAAAAGACCAATAAAAGCGCAAAATAAAAACGTACATGCATACATCAAACACTTGCTTATACTATACAACTGCTAATGTACAAGTAACAACATCGTCCTGGTTAATTAATTTGCACGTTGTAATATGATTTCTTATCTCTTTATCTCATGACATTTAGTGTCGGAAGGTGTTCTAAAGGTGTTCAAAATTACATAGGGGGCAGACACCGAATTTGGACTATTATAAATCAGATTTTTTTAGCGATTGTGTGTATGGAGGGTATGTGTGTATGTTTGTGAGCGTGTCTGTTTGTTTGTATGTGTGTGTGTGTGTGTGTGTGTGTGTGTGTGTGTGTGTGTGTGTGTGTGTGTGTGTGTGTGTGTGTGTGTGTGTGTGTGTGTGTGTGTGTGTGTGTGAGTGAGTAAATGTGTGAGTAAGTGTGTGTGAGTGCATAGTGCGTGAGTCTCTGTGTGTGTGTGTGTGTGTGTGTGTGTGTGTGTGTGTGTGTGTGTGTGTGTGTGTGTGTGTGTGTGTGTGTGTGTGTGTGTGTGTGTGTGTGTGTGTGTGTGTGTGTGTGTGTGTGTGTGTGTGTGTGTGTGTGTGTGCGTGTGAGTGTATGTGTAGTGTGTGTGTATGTGTGTATGTGTGTGTTCTACTTTTTTTTCTTCACGACTTGCCATGTCAGATCATGCAAGCACTCACAAATGTAACCAAATTATGGAAAAGATCGACATCAAAACCAAAATAAGTTTAAAGAAGAACAGCGATATTTTCAAGGCAATACCTCAATGCAATATATCAATGGAGAGTGCGAGTTGTGCGCGCGTTTGTGTCCCCATATTGGAAAAATCATGCTGACACCCGTGAGAAATTATCTAGGCAAGTTTGTTGGCGTACAAGTGTCGTGAGACCAATGCAGCAATATATCACGGCGTGGTTTGTAGTCAAACTTCCACGCCAGTGATATTTGTTACAATGTGTACGAAAGAGGGCGCTTGTGGTGCTTAGTTCGGTGAAATTCCAGCACGAGGCGACACTGAGAAACACTACTCGAGGTACTGAATCGAGTTTTTGTTGTATAAAAATAGTGCCAAAATTCGTAACTTATGATGTAAAATTGTACGCTTAGATCTGATGAATATCCATACCTAGAACACCGTCTTTTGCCAGTTGCCAACAGCGTGATATCAAATACATGGCGTGGGTACATCGAATTTCGAAGCGTATCTTCGGTCTTGGACCGATCTAACTGAACCTGCTGCAGTGCCAGTGATGGGTAAATCCGACGGGCTCTGGCTTAGCCCTAAGGCTAAGACTGGGCTAGGCGAGGGCCCTAGGCTTACACTAGCCAGTGCTTTGCATTTTCAGTCACTTCTATGTTCCATTTCGATTATAATATCAATAGAATAAAACAATGTGTAAGTGGTGTACACTTGCATGAGTATCTGTAAGTGTAACGTTGCATGTGCAACCATCCAAAAATACAATGGCAGTCCATACATTTTTTAGTAAAGGCTCATTTAATTAAGTGACTAAGTATGCAGTGGCCAGTGGACCCAGCTTAGTCACCCATTTACTGTGATTGGGTTTCTAAGTCAAAATTTTACACGTACCAGATTATAAATGTAAGGACAAACACAGTTAACACAATTACTATTTTGTAAGCTATAGTTGGTGTGCCATATACGTATATCTCTCTGTGTTCATTCTGGGGTAAGACCACATTAAGGATTAGTCCGCAATTACCCACCGAAAGAGTGCCCTTGAAAATACAATTTTGGTGTGATGTGTGAATTTTTTTCAAGCACTTTGCCGTGGCACATGTTAGTCCAGTGAATATACTGAATGTACTACTGCATTAGATCTTTCACGAGATGGCAATAAATATACTCTAGTCGCTCATGTATTCGCACAGTGGCTATTTTGCAGAACGCACCAATATTTCAAAATCCGTCACAAGATTGGGGCGAAATTGAGGGGTGTCAGGTTTGGGTGGATTTTTCTGAAAAAATAGGTATGAGAATTTCACGAGTTTTCCACAGCACTCAATTTAAATGTGGTCTTACCCCTTCTTTTATGAAGTTATCCAACCACCCTGTTGTCAGTCCATCATTCTATATGTTCTTCTATACATCAGTGATATTATATAAAAAAGAACTATTATGTTGCATGGTTTGTAAAATCTAAACCTATACATTTCATCATATTATAGAAGATAACCTCTTTAATGTTCATCTCCTACACATGTTTAATGATTAATAGTGGTAGCTAGACTTAGCGTCCATAAACCAATTTTTGAAAACACTGCCATCAGTATTAATGCCAGATTAACCATGGTTAATGATGGTACAAAAAGGAGCTCTCAAATTATAATCATACTGGTAATCCATGTGCACATACAGTGGGAAATGTTTCGATGTCACCGTTTAATTGTTTGCTCTGAAAAATGTGTACAGTCTATATTTTATTATTTTTTGGTACGTCATCGTTTGCTGTAATTCTAGATTTTTTTGTACACAATGATTTCTTTTTTGTTATCGTTAGATGCATGGTGTATTTTCTTGTACATGTATATGTTTGTAAGTTGGCAAGGACAACAATCTTATTTATGCTTATGCTTAAACATAGTTGAACATTTGAAGTAACATTAAAGTAACATACACACATCAAGTAATAATACATGCATACCTCCACAGCCATCAAGATCTCTCAATGTTTGACTTTCCAACACTCATTTAAAACCCTCCTATTTCTAACATGTGTTAGTAAGCCATTGTTAATCCAGCATTACTTAATGGTTTTCCATATATATATTTGTTGAATATGCTTGTTTCTTTTTTGTGTGTGTCATCATCTGCTAATTAATTTGCAGCAGTAACAATGAACATACATATATTTAGTACATATATATATATATTTAGTACATAATGCTTTATTTGTTTTTATGACAGATAATGGTTTCCAACAAGCTGTTGACATTGGCGTTTGTGAAAACCCCTACTAACATTCTCCTTGGCTACAAGAAAAGGGGATTTGGAATGGGTAGATGGAATGGATTTGGAGGGAAGGTAGAAGTCGGGGAAACAATTGAAGGTGCTGCAAAACGGTAAGAATAATGAGCAGATGGTTCCTTTGTCAGTTATTTGTTTGGGCATCAGAGGTTTTGTTCGGACAGTGACATAAAACTCGCAAAACCCTATTGTAATCTATTGTTTACACCTATACACAACTAAATATCTTCTATCCGAAGATACATATGCACCTGTGCTGCCTGTGCTGGTAAGTGGAACACCATAATGTACAATGTTATTGTAATAAGTTGATCTTGACACTTACTAAAATATTCTCTTTCTTTTTGTGATAAACAGTTACACTATGAAACTGACAAACTTTACTGAATGAAGCCAGTGTTTTCTGCTTTGGACAGCAACAAATCAGTTTTAGCCGGGTTTTGCCAGTTTATGCATCTACTTAAGAGAAGTTTACTACCAAACGTCCATGCTGAATATTGGTAGTTCACAAGTGTATTTGAACTTTTTCAATTGTTTAAAATAAAATTATTATACATTTTGATTTATTGTCTGATCACATTTGTGACAAGAAAAATATTATATCTGTGTGCACAGTCATTACAGAATATTTATTATCATTATTAAAGTTTCATTTTCTTGGTTATAATTATTTATGAAAAGTTTAATTATTTATTTTTTGTTTTCATTACTGCATATTAAAAATAAGCATAGTGGACCACTATTATCACTGTGATAACCACAGCGAGAACACCAAAGGAGTCTAACAAACCTATTAGGAAATACCTGTGCAAAAGCTAAAGTAATCATTTGTTCACAGCACTAATACTTGTGAACACGGTGCATCTGTGTGGTCACTGGTCACTGTTGAGAGACATCTCCCAGTGTGTTTCTTTAGTAAGCAATAACATCCCCTGCTTTATAAGTTTACATGAGTTGTTTGATCTGGTGCTTTATTTTGTTAGTACACTGTGTGGGAATTCTTTGTGTGCGAGTGTGTTAACAGTATTATTCTCAATCACCTCGGTGGGAGTCGGTGGTGTTAATAATACAAATTGAAAGTGTTGTAACATACAGCACAGGCACGCACACACACATGCACACACATGCATGCATGCATGCACACACACATGCATGCTTGCATGCACACATACATATTATTATTCAGTCTAACCTGTTTTCACTTCTTGATATTTGTATTGTATCTTTTATATATTAACTTATTTTAGCTGACTGATGTTGAAACTAATTTATTTATTTTTTATGTTAAAATAATTTGCTTTAAAGTTGACATCTAATGATGTTTATATAGTTCTGTTTGAAAATGTTATGTATTTATTTTTAAAATTTGTTTTATTGCTAATATTTGTATATTTGTTTATGTGTATCAATACAAATGTTTGTGGATATGACACTTTATAATCTATGTATACAGGCGCTGAGGTGTACATGTCTCTGTCTAAGTTCATTCACGTCTTTCGACCCTTGACCTCTCATCTATCAGACTACCAATTGGCAATGTAAGAGGATGGTGATCAATACACTAGTTGAGCAGATGTGTGAGGAAGAGGGCGTGGGATTCATAGATTTATGGGGGTACTTTGTTGGGAGAGAAGATATGTACATGAGAGATGGCCTCCATCTAAGTGGAAAGGGGGCAGCAGTATTCTCAGAGAATCTGCTGCGATCTGTTGACAGTGGGACAGGTTGCATCTATTTAAACTAAATTCGCAGGGGGGACTCGCAGAGAAGCCTGAAACTGGAGGCATAGATAAAGACAGCAAAAATAATTCAGCAAAGAACAGTCTGGAAAACTGTTCTGAAGCTGGGTATAAATGTGTTTGTTTAAATGCAAGGAGTATAGTAAACAAAAGAAATGAACTAAACATTATGGTAGAAGATATTGACCCTCACATAATAGGTATAACCGAATCCTGGACCACCATCGATATATCAGATGCCGAATTTGGACTGACAGGATATGTAATGTTAAGGAAAGATAGAATAGGAAGAAGGGGAAGTGGAGTTATTTTATATATTAAAGAATCTATCCAGGCTTATGAAATAAAATTAGACAGAGAAGCAGATTGCGAAGAAGCTGTTTGGTGTAACATAGTTACAGAAAACTCAACGTTAATGGTTGGATTAGTTTATTGAAGTCCAAACATAAGCATGGAAGAGATAGAAAAAATACAAAACGCTGTAAGCGAAGTGAGCAAACGGGATTGTGTTATTATGGGGGATTTTAACCATGGGTATATAAAATGGAAATCTCTAAAGAGTTTGGGTAGTGAGGACCACAAGTTTTTAGTTTTAGTACAAGATAGTTTCCATTCTCAACATGTGCTAGAACCAACCAGGGGAGAGAATGTGTTAGACTTAGTTTTGTCCTCTCAGAATAAATTAGTTGACAATGTTTAATTATGTGAGCCTCTGGGAAGTAGTGATCACAACCAGATACATTTTACCATCAAAGTAAAATCAGAAAGAAATAATAAAAACCAGTTCAGGGGAAATTTTCACAAAGGAAGATATAAGGAAATGAGGACATATTTAGCAAAGATAGACTGGAATAACACACTGAAGAATAAGACAACAACAGAATGCTGGAATATCTTAAAGAATGAAATAGAGTGCATCGTAGATAAATTTGTTCTCTTAAAAAAAAAACAGAAACAGACCAGAAAGAAATACTTATCGAAAGAAGCCATTACAAAAATTTAGTATAAACAAATGATGTGGAAGTCATATAGACGTACTGGAAATGACGAAGACTACAACATTTATAAAGAAGCACTAAACCAAGCTACAGCTGAAATTATAAATTCAAAGAGAAGCTATGAACATAAATTAGCTTGTAATATAAAACATGACAGCAAGAATTTTTATGCGTATGTTCGAAGCTAACAGAAAGTTCAGGATAAGGTCGGTCCTCTAGAAGATAGTGCTGGAAATATAATATCAGAAGGATTCCTAATGGCAGAAGACCTGAATGAGTATTTTAGTTCAGTGTTTACCAGAGAAGACACTAGTTCACTGCCAGTACCAGAGGCTAAGTTCAAGAGGGCAGAATCAGACTATTTAAGACAGTTAATTGTAACCCCAGAAATGGTAGCTAAGAAAATTAGGGCTATGAAAGATAATAAATCACCTGGAGTGGATGGTATTCCACCCAAACTTTTATTGGAAATTGTAGAACAAATTAGCATACCGCTTGCAACAGTTTTCAACTTGTCATTAGAAGAGGGCGTGGTTCCTTTAGAATGAAAAGAAGCAAACATTATACCGTTATTTAAAAAAGGTTCGAGAAACAAGTCAAATAATTATAGACCAGTTAGTTTAACATCGGTGATTTGTAAATTATTAGAAAGACTAATTCAAGATCACATGGTGGATTTTCTTGTTAACCATAACTTGATAAACCCATCTCAACATGGGTTTCTAAAAGCGAGGTCATGGTTAACAAATATGTTATGTTTTTTGGAAGATATCACTAAGTGGGTAGATGATGGATCACCAGTAGATATCATCTACTTAGATTTTCAAAAAGCTTTCGACAAAGTGCCACATCAAAGATTACTGCTTAAACTAAAGGCTCATTGCATAGGAAATGGTATAATTAACTGGATAGAAAAATGGCTGATTGACAGAAGACAACGGGTAGTTGTTGATGGGGAGGCTTCAAACTGGAAATAAGTTTTGAGTGGGGTTCCACGGGGATCAGTACTGGGACCTATATTATCCTTAATATATATATAAACGATTTGGACGATGATATAGCTAGCAAGAAGTTGAAATTTGCAGATGATACAAAAGTGTTTAGAAGGATTAAAAGTGATGGAGATAGACAGCAATTACAAGATGATCTTGACAGGTTGATCAAATGGTCTGAAAAGTGGCAAATGTTGTTCAATTTTGGAAAATGTAAATACTTTCACACAGGACATGGGAACGAATATGTAGAATATACAATGGGGGGAACTGTACTAAGTACTACTGTAAAAGAAAAAGACTTAGGGCTGACAATTAATGCTGACATGAAGGTTTCAGAGCAGTGAGGAATTGCAGCTTCAAAAGGAAATCAAATCCTTGGATTGATTAGGCGAAATATAGCATATAAAGAAAAAGAACTAATAATACCGCTGTACAAAACAATAGTTAGGCCTCATTTAGAATATTGTATACAAGCGTGGAGGCCATACCGCAAGAAGGACATAGATATGCTAGAAAGAGTACAGAGAAGAGCAGCTAAAATGATACCAAAACTGAGGGATCTTAGTTATGAAAAATGCCTAAAAAAATGTGGTTTAACAACACTAGAGACCAGGAGATTGAGAGGAGATTAAGATAGAAGTGTTTAAAATATTGAATGGTTATGAAAATATTGATAGAAATATGTTTTTTTCAGTTAAGAAAGATAGAAAGACTAGAGGACATGAAGTTACATTAGTAAAGGAGCAGTGTAGATTAGACGTAAGAAAGTTCTCATTTTCACAAAGGACTGTGAATGAATGGAACAGATTATCTGATGATTGTGTGGGTGCTAGTAGTGTGAATATGTTTAAAAATAAAATCGACACATACCTCAGAAGGGCTGGATATATGTAGATAAAAGGGTTGGACTCTCGATAAGCCAAAGGGCTTCCGTGTCCACCTGCCATCTAGAGTTAATTCTCTGGATGGCAATCTTGTTAAATCTTGTTAAATCAATGTATTACAAACTTGTAGTTATTTACTTACATGTTTACAATATTCTGTGCTTTGTAAAAAGGCATTTCTCCAACCAGAGATAATTGAATGATGATCACCTCTCTAGATGGTGCCACTGTAAATACATGTAATGGTGGTAACTGCTCCTCTTGGATTGTTAGTCCATGGGTAGATTAGTGGCGGATTCAAAAATTTAGTCTAAGGAGGGGGCACGAAAACCTCCACACTGGCAGCCGAACCAAATGGTGTAGACTAATTTTTTTTGCTACCACACCGCCATAACTTCTGTCACTTTGCTGTCTCAACTGGACTGGTGATATTGGAAGACGGGTGGAGGGGTACTGTTGATAAATTTTCGCCGTAACTTCAGCTTATTATTATTATCACCTCAATGGGGTCACATTTCAAATGAACTATGGGGGGGCATGGTCATGTGAGCCCATTATAAAAGGTCTGCGGACACGCCCAATTCCTAAGGTCTACGGGTTTCACCCTAGGCCTCCTCCTGGATCCCCCTATGTAGATGTAAGTTAGTAGTTATTATTATAATAAAATGAACTTTGGAGGGCTTACGCTTAAACTAGTGCAACATATATTAGGAATTGGATGGCACACGTTGGAGTCATCTGTGTTCAGTTGGTAGAATAATTTTGAATACGTGAATATTCTTGCCAGTTGAATGAGCTTTATTTTTACTGATTTTCTTTCAAATTCTTATTGAAACATGCATATTGCTATTTGATATACAGTAAAATGGATTATGGCTATTGCAGAGAACTGATGGAAGAATGTGGACTAGTTGCGGATACACTTCACAAGATTGGAATTCTCATGTTTGAATTTGTGGGAGATCCACAACTAATGGAAGTGCACGTATTTACTACAAACCAGTGGAAAGGGACCATCAAAGAGTCAGATGGTAGGTAATTGGCAGTTTCTTATTATTATGTATATTATGTTATATAGATATATATATATATATATATATATACAGTAAACCTTGTCGAAGTCGGATTCAATCGGACCGAGTGAATTAATTCGAGTTATGCAAAATCCGACTTAACCGAAGATGATATAACACCTTTGACGAATGCTGCGTTTTGTAGTAACTTCTTGAGAAAATAGTGCGACTCCTGTTGATGCCTCTAGTCTCCTGGTGGCTAGGATGTACCGGTAATGGAACATCATGTTCTTAGTAATACCAGCTTCCATTTGGCTGGGAGACGCTAGTTGTATTAGATGAGTGAAGACGTGACACCTACGTACATTTTTGTGGCTTTCTGGGTCATTTTTTGGGAATCGCCGCGTAACGTGTTAGTTCATCTGGTACACGTATCCAAGGAACCAAGTGATTTTTGTCGAATACTGCGATCCGACTTAGACGAGGAAAAATACAGTATCTCGGATCAAATGAACCGACTCAGTTAGTCTGACTTAAGCTAAGATCTGACTTACATAATCGGACTTAGACGAAGATTCTTATGGGAAATACATTATAAATCAGCCGGTTCTCAGAATTCTGTCCGAGTTGAGCGAAGATCGGTCTTAGACGAATCCGATTTAGGCGAGGTTTACCGTATGTTATAAGTAAGTAAGTAAGTAATTTATTTCCAACAACAACATTTAAGAATTATACATCCCATTATTTAAAAAAAAACTACTTTTTTAACATGCAAACGGTAATCATAAGTGTTGGTGGAAAGGGGGTGAACAGAAGTGCAATCCTTCTATATGGTTCACCCCCAACCAGTATAGTTACGTGTTGTACAAATACAATACATTACAAAATATATAAATTATAATTCCAAAGAATAATGCAATATACAGTGCCTACACAATGTAATGTCTTGCTAGAATTATTTTGGTGTTTTTCTTAGTTCTAGTACATAGCTAGAAGATGGAACTTATAGCTTTTCTAAATGCCTGTATGGTTCTACTGCTGGTAATGCTTGCATGCAAGGTATTCCACAGTCTTGCTCCACAACCAGAAATACACATTGATTGTTGACGCTGAAAGGTATCTTTCTGTCTAGTTCCATGTGTTGAGACACACCGTTTAAACATTGCTTGCAAACTATTTGGAAGTTCATTATGATGTGCCTTGTACATTATAATCGCTGTCTTAAATTTAACTAAGTCTACAAACATCAAAATGCTCAGTTGCTTAAATAGCATGCTGGTATGCTCCAAACGTTTTACTCCACAGATCAGAAGAACTACTTGTTTCTGCAGTGCAGTAATACACCTAATATTTGAGACATAGGTGTTACCCCATATTTCGCTGCAATAGCTAATGTATGGCAAGAACAGGGAACAATACAATATGTACATTCCATCCTGATTAATTACACAACTTGTTTTGTAAATGATCGCTGCCACTTTCGACAGTTTTGTTCTAACGTATTAATGTGATGTTTCCAGTTTAGCTGGTCACCAATAATAAAGGCAATACATCAAGGAATTTAGTTACACATACTCTGGTTGTTCGTTCGTTATTTAAGCAAACATTAATGTCAACATATGGTGGACGACTTCCGAATAACATATAATTCGTTTTGGACAAATTGAGTGATAATTTGTTTACATCAAACCATTTGCACAATTGAGCAAGTTTTCTTGTCTAACATGTCACGTAGTTCTATCAGATTGTTACCGGTACAAAATATATTCGTATCATCAACAAAAAGTATGAATTTAACTAACATTACAGATATCATTAGTGGAAAGGACAAACAAACGTGGACCTAAAATTGACCCTTGTGGAACGCCACATGTGACATATAAAAGCTCTGAAACACACTCGTCAGTATTTACAAATTGCTTCCTGTTCGAAAGGTATCTTTTAATCCAATCATTTGCTATTTCACGCACACCATAATAATTCATTTGTTTGTAAGTATATCATGGTCTACTGTGTCAAACGCCTTTTTAAGATAAATAAATACACTGACGTGGACATATTAGCACGGAACTTAATATGGTATAGCATTTAAAAAGCTCTCTGTTCTGGCAAGGAACAGTTTTTCCAAGATTTTTGAAAATTGCGGCTATGGAGAAATTGGCCTATAATTTGTGAGGTCGGTTTTCGTTCCACTTTTAAACAGGGGTATTACTTTTGCAATTTTTTCCTTCGTGTTGGGAACACACCAGTTCTAAATGAATTATTACATATATGCGTGAGAGGCAGTTCTATCCCTGAGATAAGTTTTGTATAGAACATTCTTTTTATGACATGCATTTTAAAACCCTTTGTAATCCAGGTTTTTTATTACATGTTTGCTTAATCCTAACCTTCCTAACTGGGCAATGATAATTATACAAAGTACTAAATCTACTGACAAAATTTGTATACGTAAGATTTGCATCATCAATTTCTAACACTTCATCCCACTTTTCTCGCCTCATATTTTCAATAAGCGAACATACATTAAAATCTTTTACAATTCTTACATATTTAAACGTGTCACATTTATGTGTCTCTTTTTCATAATTACATAAAGCAAATATCGATAAATGATCACTGATGTCATTGATAAATAACCAAGTTAGGGCGGGGCGGGGCTAGGGCGCTGTATAACCTAAATAAATAAGGCAGTCTAGCGTACGCAATCTTACGAAAAGTGTAACATTTGTGCACAGAAAACAGTCTTCTTAAAGACTACATAGACAGTGAATGGTGTAAACACAGTTGACAAAACTATTTTAAATAGCTAATTAGATTATTATTATTAAATAAATTCTGATATGGCGCCTTGCAAGCGGCAAGTCAAGGCAAAGAGACACTTGGTGTGCGACGACTGCCACAGTTGGGTAGATTTTGCCTTATCCGGCTGTACGAAGTCATGGACAGAAACCAAGGAAGAGGGATTCACCTTTCAGTGCGTGGGGTGTTGGAAGGTGAAATGTCTGGAGAAAGAGGTAGCTAGGTTGGTAGATATTGTGAAGGGGATGGAGATGAGAATCAGCAAGAAGACAGACGGAATGGAGAGAGACGACAGGGATAAAGTTGGGAATACTGTGAAACTGAAGGAGCAGAGTAGTGGCAACAAGACCGAGGAAAGGAGACTGAGAGGAGGGAAGGTGATCGGAGGGGAAGAAAGTGGAGGATCGACGGCAGGAAATGTGACAGGTGTGAAGGTGGCAGGAGATAAAGTGACCGTAGAGAAAGAGGTAGGAGGGAAAAAGAGACGGGAGAGGAGAGAAGGAAATGCAATGGGAGGAAAGATGACGGGAAGAAAGGAAGTGAGAGTACATATGACAGAAGAGAAGTCGGGAGGGACGATGACAGGAAGAAAGGTGACAAGAGAAACAGCGTCAGGAAAGAATGGAACGGACGAGATTGTGACGGGAGAGCAGAAGACAGGGGAACAAGATTACAACCAGACAGATGCAAACCGTAGAAAGAGCTACACTGAGGCAGTGATTGAGGGGGCAATGAGGAAAGAGAGGGTGTTTATGGGCGATTCGATTATGAGAAAGACAGATAAGACTCGGGGGAGGACGTCGTTGTTTGTCTACCGGGGGCTAGGATAGAACATGTAACTGAAAGGGTAGAGAAGGTACTGGGGCATGGCAAGGGAGGGTCTATACTAGTACATGTAGGGACAAATAACGCAGAGAGGGAGGGAACAACTGGGATAGTTCAGAAGTACAGACAGTTAGTGAAGAAGTTAAAGAAGACAAGAGTAGAACAGATTATCCTCTCAGGAATTTTGCCAGTAATGGGAGGAAGGGGGCCGACATATAGAAACTGCAAGAGGATGGCGATCAACGCACTAGTTGAGCAGATGTGTAAAGAAGAGGGGGTGGGATTCGTAGATTTATGGGGATACTTTGTTGGGAGGGAAGATATGTACATGAGAGATGGCCTACATCTAAGTGGAAAGGGGGCAGCAGTTTTCTCAGAGAACTTGCTGCAATCTGTTGACAGTGGGACAGGCTGCATCTATTTAAACTAGATTCGCAGGGGGGATTCACAGAGAAGCCTGAAACTGGAGGCATAGATAAAGACAGCAGAAATAAATCGGCAAAGAACAGCCTGGAAAACTGTTCTGAATCAGGATATAAATGCATTTGTTTAAATGCAAGGAGCATAGTAAACAAAAGAAGTGAACTAAACATTATGGTAGAAGATATTGACCCTCACATAATAGGTATAACCGAATCGTGGGCCACCACTGATATATCAGATGCCGAATTGGGACTAACAGGATATGTAATGTTTAGGAAAGATAGAATAGGAAGAAAGGGAGGTGGAGTTATTTTATATATTAAAGAATCTATCCAGGCTTATGAAATAAAATTAGAAAGAGAAGCAGATTGCGAAGAAGCTGTTTGGTGTAACATAGTTACAGGAAACTCAACGTTAACAGTTGGGTTAGTTTATCGAAGTCCAAACATAAGCATAGAAGACAATGAAAAAATACAAAACGCTATAAGGGAAGTAAGCAAACGGAACTGTATTATTATGGGGGACTTTAACCATGGGCATATACAATGGAAATCTCTACAGAGTATGGGGAGTGAGGACCACAAGTTTTTAGTTTTAGTACAAGATAGTTTCCTTTCTCAACATGTGCTAGAACCAACCAGGGGAGAGAATGTGTTAGACTTAGTTTTGTCCTCACAGAATGAATTAGTTGACAATGTGAAGATATGTGAGCCACTGGGGAGTAGTGATCACAACCAGATACATTTTACCATCAAAGTAAAATCAGAAAGGAATAGTTAAAAGCAGTATAGGAGAAATTTCCACAAAGGAAGGTATAAGGACATGAGGAAATATTTAGCAAAGATAGACTGGAATAACACACTGAAGAATAAGACAGCAACCGAATGCTGGAATATCTTAAATAGTGAAATTAAGTGCATAGTCGATAAATTTGTACCTTTCAAAAAACAAGGGAAACGGTCTAAAAAGAAACACTTATCGAAAGAAGCCATTAGAAAAATTAAGTATAAACAAATGATGTGGAAGTCATATAGATGTACTGGAAATGATGAAGACTACAACATTTATAAAGAAGCACTTAATCAAGCTACAGCTGAAATTAGAAATTCAAAGAGAAGCTATGAAAAAAAATTAGCTAGTAATATAAAACATGACAGTAAGAGTTTTTATGCGTACATTCGAAGCAAACAGAAAGTTCAGGATAAGGTCGGTCCTCTAGAAGATAGTGCTGGAAATACAATATCAGAGGGATTCTTAATGGCAGAAGACCTGAATGAGTATTTTAGTTCAGTGTTTACCAGGGAAGATATTAGTTCACTGCCAGTACCAGAGGCTAAGTTCAAGGGGGCAGATTCAGACTATTTAGGACAGTTAGTTGTAACCTCGGAAATGGTAGCTAAGAAAATAAGGGCTATGAAGGATAATAAATCACCTGGAGTGGACGGGATTCCGCCCAAACTACTATTGGAAATTGTAGAACAAATTAGCGCACCGCTTGCAACAGTTTTCAATTTGTCATTAGAAGAGGGAGTGGTTCCTTTAGAATGGAAAGAGGCAAACATTATACCGTTATTTAAAAAAGGTTCGAGAAACAAGTCAGAGAACTATAGACCAGTGAGTTTAACATCAGTGATTTGCAAATTATTAGAAAGACTAATTAAAGATCACATGGTGGATTTTCTTGTTAAACATAACTTGATAAACCCATCTCAACATGGATTTTTAAAAGCGAGGTCATGCTTAACAAATATGTTATGTTTTTTGGAAGACATCACTAGGTGGGTAGATGAGGGATCACCAGTAGATATCATCTATTTAGATTTTCAAAAAGCTTTCGACAAAGTACCACATCAAAGATTACTCCTTAAGCTAAAGGCCCATGGCATAGGAAATGGTATAATACACTGGATAGAAAAATGGCTGAGTGACAGAAGACAACGTGTAGTAGTTGATGGGGAGGCTTCAAACTGGAAATCGGTATTGAGTGGGGTACCACAGGGATCAGTACTAGGACCTATATTATTCTTAATATATATCAACGATTTGGACGATGATATAACAAGCAAGGTGTTAAAATTTGCGGATGATACAAAAGTGTTTAGAAGGATTAAAAGTGATGGAGACAGACAGCATTTACAAGATGATCTTGATAGGTTGATCAAATGGTCTGAAAAGTGGCAAATGCTGTTCAATTTTGGGAAATGTAAATGCCTCCACACAGGTCATGGGAATGAAGAGGTAAAATATAAAATGGGGGGTACTGTTCTAAGTACTATTGTAAAAGAAAAGGACTTAGGGTTAACCGTTAGTGCTGATATGAAGGTTTCAGAGCAGTGCGGAATTGCAGCGTCAAAGGGAAATCAAATCCTTGGATTAATTAGGCGAAATATAGCGTATAAGAAAAAAGAATTAATAGTACCGCTGTACAAAACAATAGTGAGGCCTCATTTAGAATATTGTATACAAGCATGGAGGCCATATCGCAAGAAGGACATAGATATGCTAGAAAGAGTACAGAGGAGAACGACTAAAATGATACCAAATCTGAGGGATCTTAGTTACGAAATACGCCTAAAAGAATGTGGTTTAACAACACTAGAGACCAGGAGATTGAGAGGAGATCACATAGAAGTGTTTAAAATATTGAATGGTTATGAAAATATTGATAGAAACATTTTTTTCTCAGTTAAGAAAGATAGAAGGACCAGAGGATATGAAGCTACATTAGTAAAGGAGCAGTGTAGATTAGATATAAGAAAGTTCTCATTCTCACAAAGGACTGTAAATGAATGGAACAGATTATCTCCTGATTGTGTTGGTGCTAGTAGCGTGAATATGTTTAAAAATAAAATCGACACACACCTTAAAAAGGCGGGATTCATGTAGATAAAAAGTATTGGACTCTCGATAAGCCAAAAGGCTTCCTTGTCCAACTGCCATCCAGAGTAATTTTCTGGATGGCAATCTTGTTAAATCTTGTTAAAGTTCTAACTAAATAATTTGTTGGATTAGTAAATATGTTGTCAGTTAGAGTACACGAGTTTGAGGTAATTCGATTCGGTCGATCTATTAACGGACACAAACCTAAACCATACATACAATCCAAAAACGCTTTGTTTCGTTGTGTGTTTCTTGTTTTAGTAGATCGATATATATATATGTATATATATACCTCGTTTTATGGTTACCTCAATAATATAGTCACCTCGCATCGCAATTAAGGTCACATGGCAACAATCCCGAATGATTTTTTGCAGCAATAATGTATCGGAAATGAAGACCGCTAATACGGTCACTTCACTATTCAAGACGTCACTTTTTCATGGTTCATGGTTGATAATGAGGTTCCACTATAGGTAGGTAGGCGGGCGGGCGGGCGGGCGGGCGGGCGGGCGGGCGGGCGGGCGGGCGGGCAGGCAGGCAGGTATTCGATTATTACAATGACTGACATGGTATTAAAATTACTTAGTACCAAAAAGTTCATAAAGGGTGATTTCCTTTAATTGGCAATAAGCATGTTTTAAAAGATGAATTGATATAATTATATGGTAACATAACAATTATGACTAAATTGTTAATATAATATTCTGACCGTTTTCAATGTAATTGATTATAACACAGCAGGACAATAATTCTTGTATATGTGGGTTCCTTACAGAAATGCGACCAGAATGGTTTCACATCGAGAGTATTCCATACAAGAAAATGTGGACTGACGACCAGTTTTGGTTCCCGTACATGTTAAACGCTCGTCCATTCTACGGCTATTTCACGTTCGAAGGGATGCACAAGATAGTGTACCAACGCCTGGACTGTGTAGATGATCTTGATTTGGTGAAGATTCCACAGCGACCACATCAGCCGGTCATGTAATGGTTATATTGGCACTGCTATTAAGCTAT
This sequence comes from Escarpia spicata, assembly GCA_963995525.1. Taxonomy (NCBI): domain Eukaryota; kingdom Metazoa; phylum Annelida; class Polychaeta; order Sabellida; family Siboglinidae; genus Escarpia; species Escarpia spicata. The sequence goes on from OZ023210.1 coordinate 14,773,397, forward strand.
TGTTTACATAGAAATCTCTTCAGATTATATTTTTGGAATGCATGTTGGTTGTTAGCTTATATCTAGGCATGGGTATCACGTGAATCTTATGTATTTAAAAAAATTATATTTTCACAATGTTCGTAAAATGTTTACAATATGCATTTGATACATAGTGTATCTTCTGTCGCTCTCACTTCATAGAATGATAGTTAATATAAATATATCACATATCACATACACATAGGACCTACATACAAACGTATGTATCCAGAGCGAGGCCGACTGCAATTTTCTGTGTGAAATAGATTTAAAAAAAATATATCGCAAAAGGAATTGAGAGCTTGTGAAAATTGTTTACCCGGAAAACGCATCTACCACGTGACAAATGAGAAGTGTCCGATTGGTCTGATTAAGATGGAATAAGTCGGTTACGTCATGACGGGCTCATCGGGTACACTGGCGCAGGCTTGACGCCGGAAACTTACGGCATCGCTGTTGTATTAACTATTGATCTGAAATATCTTAAGCCTAGCAAAACCACCCTCCAGGGCACAGTGGGAGGGAAAACAAGGATAGGAACACAGAAAAAAACTTGCATAACAACATCGAAGAATGGACAGGCCTCGACTTCTACGAATCACAAAATGGCAGCAAAAGACCGGCAACGGTAGAAACAGATTGTGCGATTATCGTTCCAACGACCACACACGGTTACGGGATAAGTGAGAAGACAACGTAACGTAGAATTTACAAAAACTAACGCTATTGTGTTTGTAGTAATTTTTGCTACAAAATACTTGCACAATTGTTTGAAATTGAGAAATCTGTTTTTCGACAAACAGTAGGTGTTTACCAGATGAAAAAAGATGTGAAAAATCTTTCAAATATAAGTTGTGGCGGATAATAATTAAGGTGTTATTAATTTTGACGCACACGCAAAGTTGAATCGGCCGAAGTATTGGGGACGAATAACAACACATTTCTTGACAACTAATCATATCAAATAACACACACATATGAAGTATTGTCTAATGGTTTATAACATATATGAAGTATACAGCAATTACTAATGTAGCAACTAAACTACTCGCTATTCTCAGGCAAGCACAATAATGATTTGCAAAATGAATTAAGTGAGATAACCATCAAAATGCAGTACATTGAGTGAAATAAATGCTTAAAACGAGTTTAGTAAACATTTAATGAATATATCCGAACATCGTACTGAACGGAACATGTGTCGGTTGTGTTACCGTACATACTGACTTGGGATTATGAACGTCTGGATACATTATTTATACTAATACATTAATTATACTAATACGACACATTAAATGCAAAGCTCGTGTCACAGGATAGCAATATACCTCTATGTTGCAAAGTCCATATGAATGAAACCGAAAACAGGCTAACAATTTGACCTATCTTCTTGTGTCCAAGTAACGCATATTACAAACATAGGTTATCCGTTTTAGTAGTCCATCTAAATTATGTGTAAACAGCGTTGGGCAGTACGCACCATGACACTGCACCCCACAGCCACAATATGTAGGCTACTGTTTCGGGATTTCAGTTTTTAATTGTAACAACTACACATACCTATTTGAGTTGCAGTTTTGCGTACACGCGACCGAAGTGTTAGATATATGAAACGTAGAGGTTTTTATTTGAAAGATCGAACACCGACGCCTCTGGGACATCACTGACCCGGGTGTAGGACTGAGAAATCATAGAGTGGCATTTCGTTGCTTCATACGGCAACAGGGAAGCAAGTTAGGTACACAAGTCTTTCAGTCAGTGGTGCTTATAACACTTGATTTACTTCTTTTTTTTCTATTTATTTTTGGTGCCAAAATTATGCCGCGCAATCCGCCTTTTATGGCTAATTGGACCCAGGTTTTAGTGAGAGCGCCGATTGAGAATGTGGAAAACAAGTGCCACCTGGCGACCATCCCGTCACTTGATCGTCATCATATGCCGATGGCCGCAGATGCAGTTGTCCGTAAGGTATTTGTACTTCTCTCCGCCGGCACGCTCGTAGTCTCCGGCCTACGGTTGACGCAGACACTGAATGGCTATTGGTGGATTTCCACTTGCTGTTCATATGTCTGGCGTCTGTCACCACAGTCTGACTGCTGCGCCCGTAGGAGCTGCCCTGTTGACGAAAAAGAGACATAACATGCTATCATTTCAAACTGTACACTCTATGTACTGTGTACCTCAATGTTTGCAGAAAGTACACAGTCACACATCGTCAGAATCATAATCACCAAACGATATTGTATAACTAATTCATTTAAACTCGCCCAAACAAATATTGTAATGAACATACAAACATTACTACAGCAAAATGAAGACGACCAGTAGTTGTATCCATTTCGTTGTATTCGCGATTTAACGTCAGCAGGTTACTTGAATAGCATAGTGACAGCACTGAAAAACAACGGTCGGCAGGCTGGCCGCTTTTGTCCCAATGTGAGGTTATGACAAAACTATGACAAATATTAGTTTAAAAATTTTTGACCCACAAAAGAGTAAACATTTTGTGTACGAACTGGAAGGCATTGCCACAAGGCTGATGTAGATATGTGCGTTTAGTCATATTTCGCAAGGTACCGACAGTTTAGTGATGATGTCTAATTATTGCGCAGTCTTTGAGTCCGTCCCCTTTCTTATGCTTGACTTATGTACAAATAGGTAAATATCGACTGTTGTTAAAGGTCGATCCCTCAGAAATAGACGCAAGACCTGACTAAATATGTTGGGGAAAATTTACGCTACCGGAAATGCCGTGTTGTAGCTTGGATTAACTTATCTGTATGACTCATGAAGCGGGTGAATGTAAATAGCGCTATAGGAATACAGACTATTACAGGGATGTGTCTAACCACATAAGCTACTTCAAGGAGGACACGTACACGTGCATTCTGTAACTGTTACCTTGTGTATCAGCATTCGCCTTCCGTCTGCGGTGTCAATAACGACCCCGGCGTGTTTAATGAAGGGAATTCATTTCATCGGTCGCCGGACCTCCGTCGCTCTCCCTACGGGCTGATTGTAGAGATGTGCGAGTTGGCTTTTGCGACCGATGTCTAAGCTGTGAGAGCTTTGGCGACCGCCCGAGCTATCGACGACAGAAACGGTTATTACAAGTCGTCAACACACGTCATTTCGACTAGTGACGGTGTTCTTGTGGAGTAACACCCGCACGCACGCACACACGCACGCACGCACGCACGCACATACACTGTGTGTACATACATAGTGTGTACATATATATATATATATATATATATAAATACCATGTACACACACACTATATAGATAGAGAGATGATACATAACTAAAAATAATCATGCACTCTGTATAAATATATACAGTCTTATACACACTATTTTACGAAACAGATTTCCCTATACACGAACACACGAACAAACATACACCAGTACGCTCGCACACGAACGTACAATTAATTATAAAAAACGTCAATGCTAAGAGCATTATCATTATATATCTTGGACGCTTAATTCCCCATTCGTTTTCCTTGCTAAAGTGTAGTGGTTATGCACGAGAACAACACTCCCAAAGGAACGCATGGTCCAGAGCCCACCAAAATACACCACAGGTTAAATGAAATTGCGTTTTTCACTGTAACAATACATTAACTAACATAATTTTATAAAATGGATACCGATACCTGGAATCCGTCGACGATAACAGCAGACCTGCTGCGACGATCGTCAGAAGAAGCCAAGAGGAAACGATCGCTGTCTCTGTCACCAATGATGTCGTACGTTTGCTCGTGATTTATGTTAACTTGGTTGTCTTTGTCAAAGTTTGTTGTCGGTCAACGGTTCTGTTCAACCTTCTTGTGGTGTGCCGCGGAAGGTAAAGGAAATAAAAAATAAGGCATTAGCTAAAATCCTTTTTCCATGTGTACACAAAGTTTAACATTGTATGTAACATTTGACACCATTAAAAAAATACATTTGTAGCATAAGTTCTATTTTAAACCCGTCTGTGAAGCGATTCCCGCGAAAATTTTTATTTTAATGAGCTAGGCGATCACGTGGTATTGTGACGTCACTTATGACACACTCGCATCAGGCCGACCCTTTCCATGCATTCAGAGCACTTTACAGGTATAGCTTTTGGGTCGAAACGAGTGTCAGAATGAGTTATTGTGCAATATTCCGACGTAATACAAACACTAGTCAGCATAGAGGAACAAGCAGTTATGGTTCCATATGAATCGAATTTTATTCAAAACAATGAATGCGAATGGGCCTACATGTCGACTAGGATTCGCCGAGCTTGGCCTTGGGCTCGTTTTCAGAATAATTATATCGAATGCAACCAAAGGGAGATAATCTACACCAATAAACATACATAGCAAACAGATATTATATCCAGCTACAGAAAATAACGTGTATAATCTCATGATATCACTAGAATATCGATATATGAAGGAGTTGTACAATTTATCATAACGACTTATATCAGTCTGTAAATTTCCGCTGTTGAGCTACTCTGAGGCAGTGATTGAGGGGGCATTGAGAAAAGAGAGGGTGTTTATGGGCGACTCTATTCTGAGAAAGACGAATAAGACACTAAGCGAAGGGGAGGACGTCGTTGTTTGTTTGCCGGGGGCTAGGATAGAACAAGTGACTGAAAGGGTAGAGAAGGTATTGGGGCATACCAAGGGTGGGTCTATACTAATGCACGTAGTGACAAATAATGCTGACAGGGAGGGAACAACTGGGATAGTACAGAAGTACAGTCAGTTAGTGAGGAAGTTAAAGAAGACAAGAGTCGAACAGATTATTCTCTCAGGAATTTTTCCAGAAACTGCAAGAGGATGGCGATCAACACACTGGTTGAGTACATGTGTAAAGAAGAGGGGTGGGATTCGTAGATTTATGGGGTTACTTTGTTGGGAGGGAAGCTGTGTACACGAGAGATGGCCTCCATCTCAGAGAACTTGCTGCAATTTGTTGACAGTGGGACAGACTGCATCTATTTAAACTAGATTCGCAGGGGGGATTCACAGAGAAGACTGAAACTGGAGGCGTAGAAAATGTCAACATAAATAAATCAGCAAAGAACAGCCTGGAAAACTGTTCTGAATCAATATTTAAATGCGTTTGTTTAAATGCAAGGAGCATAGTAAGCAAAAGAAGTAAACTAAATATTATGGTAGAAGATATTGACCCTCACATAATAGGTATAACCGAATCATGGACTACCACTGATATATCAGATGCCGAATTGGGACTAACAGGCTATTTAATGTTCAGGAAAGATAGAATAGGAAGAAGGGGAGGTGGAGTTATTTTATATGTTAAAGAATCTATCCAGGCTTATGAAATAAAATTAGAAAGAGAAGCAGATTGCGAAGAAGCTGTTTGGTGTAACATAGTTTTAACCATGGTCATATACAATGGACAAATGTACAGAATACGTGGGGTGAACATTTGTTTAGTTTTAGTACAAGACAGTTTCTTTTCTCAACATGTGCTAGAGCCAACCAGGGGTGAGAATATGTTAGGCATGGTTTTGTCCTCACAAAATGAATTACTTCACAATGTCAAATTATGTGAGCCACTGGGAAGTAGTGATCACAACCAGATACATTTTATCATCAAAGTAAAATCAGAAAGAAATAATAAAAAGCAGTTCAGGAGAAATTTTCACAAAGGAAGATATAAGGAAATGAGGAAATATTTTGCAAAGATAGACTGGAACAACACACTGAAGAATAGGTTAGCAACAGAAACAGAAAGTTCAGGATAAGGTCGGTCCTCTAGAAGATAGTGCTGGAAATATAATATCAAAGGGATTCTTAATGGCAGAAGACCTGAATAAATATTTTAGTTCAGTGTTTACCAGGGAAGATATTAGTTCACTGCCAGTACCGGAGGCTAAGTTCAATGGGGCAGAATCAGACTATTTAGGACAGTTAATTGTAACTCCGGAAAAGGTAGCTAAGACAATTAGGGCTATGGAGGATAATAAATCACCTGGAGTGGATGGGATTCCGCCCAAACTACTATTGAAAATTGTAGAACAAATTAACATACCACTTGCAACAGTTTTCAACTTGTCATTAGAAGAGGGAGTGGTTCCTTTTGAATGGAAAGAAGCAAACATTATACCGTTATTTAAAAAAAGGTTCCAGAAATAAGTCAGAGAACTACAGACTATGCATTTAATTTAACGTCAGTGATTTGCAAATTATTATAAAGATTAATTAAAGATCACATGGTGGATTTTCTTGTTAAACAAGGTTAAACTGGTTAAACCCATCTCAACATGGGTTTCTAAAAGCGAGGTCATGCTTAACAAAAATGTTATGTTTTTTGGAAGATATCACTAAGTGGGTTGACGAGGGATCACCAGTAGATATCATCTACTTAGATTTTCAGAAAGCTTTCGACAAAGTGCCACATCAAAGATTACTGCTTAAACTAATGGCCCATGGCATAATAATGGTTTAATTAACTGGATAGAAAATGGCTAATTGACAGAAGACAACAGGTAGTAGTTGATGGGGTGGCTTCAAAATGGAAATCAGTTTTGAGTGGGGTACCACAGGGATCAGTACTGGGACCAATATTATTCTTAATATATATCGACGATTTGGACGATGATATAACAAGCAAGGTGTTGAAAATTGCGGATGATACAAATTATTTAGAAAAATTAAACGTGAAGAAGATAGACAACATTTACAAGATGATCTTGACAGGTTGATAAAATGGTCTGAAGAATGGCAAATGTTCAATTTTAGGAATATAAATGCTTCCAAATAGGACATTGGAACGGTGATGTACAATATACAATGGGAAGTTCTGTATTAAGTACTACTGTAAAAGAAAATGATTTAGGGTTAACCATTAGTGCTGATATGAAGGTTTCAGAGAAGTGCGGTATTTCCGCTTCAAAGGGAAATCAAATCCTTGGATTAATTAGGCGAAACATAACGTATAAGGAAAAAGAGTTAATAATACCGCTGTACAAAACAATAGTTAGGCCCTCATTAAAAATATTGTATTCAAGCGTGGAGGCCATATCGCAGGAAGGACATAGGTATGCTAGAAAGAGTACAGAGGAGAGCAATTAATATGATACCAAAACTGAGGGATCTTAGTTAGGAAATACGCCTAAAAATGTGGTTTAACAACACTAGAGACCAGGAGATTGAGAGGAGATCAGATAGAAGTGTTTAAAATATTGAATGGTTATGAAAATATTGATAGAAATATTTGTTCTCAGTTAAAAAAGATGGAAGGACCAGAAGACATGAAGTTACATTAATAAAGGAGCAGTGTAGATTAGATATAAGAAAGTTCTCATGCTCACAAAGGACTCTAAATGAGTGGAACAGATTATGTCCTGATTGTGTTGGTACTAGTAGCGTGAATATGCTTAAAATAATATCGACACATACCATAAAAGGGCGGGATACACATCAATAAAAAGTATTGGACTCTCGATAAACCAAAAGGCTTCCTTGTACATCTGCCATCTAGAGTTAATTTTCTGGATGGCAATCTTGTTAAATCTTGAGTTAGTTGTGTTCCATTCATTGTGCACCAATCAGATACACATGCCCCGTGTTCCTATCCTATCCTGTTATGGGCCACAAGAAAATGTGTAACATTTTGACATGAAACAACATCCCCTCTGGCATTACGTAAGTATTGAATTGTAGCAAAGTAACTGTCTTCATGAGGTGTGCTTGGCAAAGCATACAGCATAAGTGATGACTTACATCCTCGTGAGCGAGGGGTTATTGCTGATTACATCAGTCTCGGTACACCTGGCGTATTGCTTTGTCGAAACGTGGAAGTGAGTTGAGATGTATATAATTATATATATATATATATATATATATATATATACGTATATATATATATATACGTATATATATATATATGTATATATAATTATATATATATATAATTATGATTGCATGTATGCACGCATGCACGCATGCACGCATGCACGCATACAAACATACACACATACACGCATACATGCATACATACATACATACATACGTACATACGTACATACATACATACATACATACGTACATACATACATATATACATACATACATACATACATACATACATACGTACATACATATACACATACATACACATACATATGATTGTTATCAATAGTGTATTTTCTTTGTTATAATCATTAATAATAAGAATATTCCATATAGTAATATTCTAACTTCCATACAGAACAGCGGTAGACTTTCTTTTAAATATATATATATATATATACAATATCTACAATGTACAAAGGGAAAAGACCCGTACCCCAGCCAAATCATCCACTGTATACGTAGTGAGTGACTAATAACTGGAATGTTATGTTATTTGTCCGCAGCAATCCACTCCAGTGTCGTCAATGCCATTGCTAAGCTGTACAGTAGAAGATATGTTGTCAGATGCAGGTACCCTGCGTAAAGACAATATTGTTCAAGCTTGTTCATGTTGCACAGAAGGATGTCTACTACTTCAAGGCAAATAACAAAGGAGATCTCTCAAGGTAATGCAATCAATATCAAACAGAACACATGGACACGTGATAAGCATTTTAATATTGGGTTACTAAATAAATACATGAAACAACAAAACGGTGTGTGTGTGTGTGTGTGTGTGTGTGTGTGTGTGTGTGCGTGCGTGCGTGCGTGCGTGCGTGCGTGCGTGCGTGCGTGCGTGCGTGCGTGCGTGCGTGCGTGTGTGTGTGTGGTTGGCGTACGTTATTGTGACGTCACGCCGACGTAGATATAGATCGGCTTTGCTGCGATCAAAGCACATTAGTTTCGTTGCGGCTTAAAAGTGGGTGGAGCTTATAACATGAAATCAAGAAATGGTGAAGTGCGCATGTCTGAACCTATGCAAATGAGGAAAACAGCGCCGCAATCGGAAGATTATTGTACTGAGTACCTGCCGCCAACATCGTACAGAACACCGTACAGAACACCGAAAACGGCACGATTGTAGGTCCGTTTATAGGTGTTCTATGAACGGTTAACGGGAAATATAAATGACGTTAGAATAACAAAAAGTGCATCCTTTCAAATGATACCAAAATCGTCGGGACAGGACGAACCACGAGGGTGCTAGTGACCGTAGAATTTCATGTTTTGGACGTGTTCCGAGTTGTTCATTTTGCGCTCGCTTACCTATTTTTGATATTACTAAATAGCTTTACTAATTATTACATATAAGTAAATATATTTACTGTGACTACAATATTTTGCATTTATTTCTTAATATTAATTAATTAATTAATACAAGCAACACGCACACACATGCACACGCACGCAAGCACACGCACGCAAGCACACACTCGAACGTACACACACTCGCACGCACGCACGTACGTACAGACACACCACGCACGCACATACGCACGTAATACACATACAACCATGTTGGTATTATATGTATGGATGCTACACTCCCGTGATCATTATGTGTATGCGTGTAACACTTCGTCATTGTAATGTTTCTGCCACTCCTTCTTGTCGGTGGACAAGGAGAAAGTCACACATTACTTTGGTATTTGCCTGTGAAATAGCAAAGGATCGTCATACCTACGAACTGGATAGTGTTGTTTTTCGCGGGTGAACAAACTAAATTGCAAACAAAAACTACAGGCTTATTTAAAATCTCAATTTGGCAGGAAGTATGACTTTAACACATATATATTGTAGTGTTAATAACAAAATAAAATAAATAAATAAAAACCTTTACAATATTAACGCATGAATACTAAGTACAAACGAGGCATTTAAACCACGTGCGGTCGAGTCGTTGACATCATGTGATGTATAATTATATTATACATATATTACATTACATCTTGTCGTTTACATTATGTCTATTATATTGATATATGTATGTATATAGAAAACGTGATGTAAACGACTCGAGCGCATGTGGCTTAAAACGATTTTGCAGCTGCTGCACGTACAGAGCAACCTTGCAAAAGGACGTAACACCCGTCGTACACTCGGTTCTTCCGATTGTCATCATACGGTAGCGCCATCTCGTGCATCCAACACTTCGCACACACCACCAATAATTACAAAACCGTTATTGGCCATTATGACCGTTTTTAATACTTGTATCATAATTATTGTTTCAAATACTTTACTGATTCTTAACAAAATAATGTTAACGTCATTCTGTGTGTGCTGACTGTGATTTTCCCAGTCATATTCTCAGTTGTGGTCTATCCAGCAATTCTACTGTAGATCATTGCATACAATGTAAGAATGACCAATTTTATTAACCATTTAATAAATATTGTAACACCACACACACTACACATTTTACAATAAAGGTAGCTGTATGTAACCGCGCTAATTTATCCCACTACTGTGTCCCACTGTGCTACTGTGCAATGTATAATTATTCACAACAGGAGGGTGCTGACTGCCGAGCCATGTATTATATTGTGGTATGAATGAATAGTTGTATCCATAACCAGGGTTGGACATTGCTAAACATTTACTACGGCTTACTCTAATAACTATTTAGTGAATCATGACAAAGTACAGCAAATCATGGCATGTTACATTTTACCATGCTTTCACCACGGTAAATCCAAACACTCACACACGCACGCGCGCGCGCGCGCACACACACACACACACACACACACACACACACACACACACACACACACACACACACACACACACACACACACACACACACACACACACACACACACACACACACACACACACACACACACACACACACACACACACAACACACACAACACACACAACACACACAACACACACAACACACACAACACACACAACACACAACAGGGCCGATATTTTCTGGAGGGAGCAAAATCACTCCAATTGCACCCCCCTTGAGGCTCGCCAAAATACAACTTTGAAGCTCGCCAAAATACCACCACATCAGGCTCTCCAAAAACCACCAATTGCAACCACACACGCACGCACTCACTAACTCGCTCGCACGCACGCACGCACGCACGCGCGCACACATACACACAGAGAGACTCCTTTCGATCAGTTTCATACTTTGAGGGTCTATCGTATACATATCATGGTATGTCACGCTGAAATGGGCCTTGATTCCAACAAATAGTTTTCATGTAGCATTTGATTTAAAACATTAATTATTCTGATCGCAAATTTTTTTGATATCGCAATTTTTAGCCACTTGCAATGTTTCTACAAAATCACATTTACACCACCAGGCACCTTTCAGAATGTGTCTTTCATTGTGGAATTTTTTCGTGAACATATTTTATTTTCCATAGTCGAAGTGGAAATAATCATCAATACTGACACTTATTCTGGAACACCGTTTCTTCTAGAGAAAAAGAATTGACAGTCAAATGTTGTGTCTTCTTTTCTTATTATTATTGAATATTCAATGTTCTGGGTTTGGCACAGATCAAACAGTCGGCGCATTGTGTGATGAGTTTACGCACTGCATTAACACGGTATATTATGCTAATGTCACATAATAAATTACGTATAACCAGTTTGTATCAATACTATAATCACTCTACTTTTAGCAAAAATTAATACGTGTACTTATATTGTGATTGTACAATGCATACTCGTGTGAGTGTTGACCACTCAGTAGAACCGGTGAACTCGTCGGACTCCCAGTCACGTGGATCGGTATTCGAATACTCTTGCTGCCCTTTCGGAGCTTTGCCAATACCGTTCAGGTCACGTTGTCTCATTTCAGTCAGTCTCAGATAAATACATTAACTGTAAACAGTGTTGGAAAGGGACTGCCAAGGGTGAAGTATAACGCACTTTCCGACATCCAAATATATAGATTCCACCCAACGTAAGATCATACACCCCCCAAATATTCCGTGTATGTCCTCTAAGGCCAGGAACATCGTTACTTCTGCCTGTTGCCGTCTCGGTCCAACGTCGCTATGCACACTGCGCTTGAATGAATGAATGAATGCATTTATTTGGCATAAATACTACAAAGAACAAGGTGCATGTGGTAACAATGAATGCCAGTGTAATAGCCGCTCCCTGCATGTTATATACATACGTAGCCTATGTATTACGGACGGATCCCGTTGACTTCGGATTTCTCCCGGTGCTGGTCGGATCAGATAATAAACGACGGCCATGTTTCGTTCAGTCTGATAAATGGTGTGTTTCATTTAAAAGCAGCAATCATACAATGGTGACGAGAATTAAGCGAACCTGCTAAGCCTACAAGTAAGCAACCGCCTACCGTACCGAATCACCATGGTTGTTCCGATCAATGTGGCCCAACGACCGACCTTCGATGCACAAAACGAGCCTTCAACAACGGCTGAACGTTGGGAAAAGTGAATACGAAACTTTGACAGGATGGCCAGTGCGTCAGGATGCACCGATGGCAAGCAAAAACGTGATTTGCTGTTACACACCGCGGGCGAAGGCGTACAGGGCATTTATGATACATTCCCCGAAACAGAACCAGGTACGTCGTCGTCGTTTCAAAAGACAAAAGAACTACTGACGGACTATTTCACGCCTAAATCAAACGTCCCGTACAACAGGCACATGTTTCATCGCGCTGAACAGCATGAAGGCGAAACCGTCGGGCAGTTCGTAACACGGTTACGACAGTTGGCATCGTCATGCGATAACGGGAACAATGTCGATGAGTACATCAGAGATCAAGTCATTGATCGGTGTCGCTCTGATTCGTTGCGTACCAAACTCCTGGCCGCAGGAAAGGATCTCACGTTAAACACGGCGATCGAGATAGCGCAAACGAGAGAATTGTCAGAACGCCAGGCTAAAGACATGGCTCGTGGCACAGCAAACAACACGGTGTATGCTGCATTCAACAGGTCAGCACGCATACCATTCGAAACGCACACTCGTAAACCGGTCAACAGACATTCTAACACTCAGCAACGTCACGATCGGTGTACTCGCTGTGGCTTACAGGGCCATACAAGTGACGAATGCAAGTGCACACGTGATAAAGAGTGTCACAAATGTGGAGTGCATGGACATTTCGCTGTCATGTGCCGAAGCAAACCAAGGTAGCAGTCGCAGCGCTGCTCACAGACGTGGCAAAAGAAACGTGCACAGCCAGTCAATCCAATACGATACATGGCAGAATCAGCTGCCCATAGCGACAACAGCAAAAATGAGTACGCATTTACTTTGACGCCTCATTCTGGCATGATCACAGCAATCATTGCAGATGGACCGGTTGACATGATCATTGACTCGGGTGCATCATGCAACATAATCAACTCTACTGTAGCCGCGCAGGGAGCAGTTTGAAGCATGCAATAAGTATGGATCGCCGCCAATCGTGGCGCGTAAGCTCGTCACGTGTGACGTGCAAATTGGTGACAAGTCGACAATCGCAGAATTTCTTCTCGTTCATGGAGATTCGCCTTCACTTCTGGGCAGGGCTACTGCTGAGCAGCTTGGGGCCCTGAGAGTTGGAGTCAACTTTGTGTCCGACCGACAAACAGCAGACAAGGTCATTGCAAAATATCCGGGCATTGCCACGGGTATAGGCAGTCTGAAAAATGTCACTGTCAAGCTGCACATTGACACGTCTGTCACACCGGTAGCTCGCAAACACAGCCGAGTGCCATTTCATCTGCGAGACAAGGTCACCAAAAAGCTTGAACGTGCAGACGTCATATAGAAGGTCACAGGACCTACTGAGTGGGTGTCGCGAATCGTCACGCCACCAAAGCAAAAAAGTCCAGACGAAATACGTATCTGCGTCGACGTGAGAGAGGCCAGCAAAGCCATCTTACGCACGCGTCATGTGACGCCTACAATCGATGAACTGATTACAGGCCTGCAAGGGGCCACAGTATTCAGCAAAATAGATCTTCGGTCTGGCTACCATCAGCTAGTCCTGTACCCTGCATGCCGTTATATAACAACATTTTCAACACATATGGGGTTGTATCGGTACAAACGACTAAGTTTTGGCATAAACTCGGCGGCCGAAGAATTTCAGCACACAATTCAGACGGTGTTGAACGGCATGAATGGCGCCATTAACATAAGTGATGACATCATTGTGTTCGGTGCAAGCCAAGAAGATCACGACAGGGCACTGTCAGAGTGTCTCAACAGACTGCACAAGTCCGGGTTAACAGTTAACTTGCCAAAGTGTGAGTTTAACAAAGCGAAGATCGGCTTCTTTGGACATTTGTTCTCGAAGGAAGGAATTTCACCTGTCCCGCAAAAGGTGAAAGATCTACAAGAAGCTGCACAACCGCTGAACCAATCAGAAGTACGCTCATTTCTCGGCATGGCGCAGTAGAGATTCATTGTTAGATTTGCAACAATCTCGGAGCCTCTTCGAGTCCTCACACGGCAGGACCAGCCATGGGTTTGGGAGAAGTCACAGTCGGACGCGTTTAACGCAATAAAAAACGCATTGTCCGAGACGGCAACAAATGCCTACTACGATTCTCACAAACCAACCGAGATACTCGTAGATGCCAGCCCAGTTGGCGTTGCAGCGATACTTACACAAGAATGCAAACCAGTCGCATACGCAAGGCGTGCGATCTCGGACGTGGAGAGACGCTACTCACAAACAGAGCGTGAGGCATTAGCCGTTGTGTGGGGTTGCGAACACTTCAACATGTACACGGATGGCGCTGCATGCACGATAATCACGGACCATAGGCCCCTGCTGGGCATATGGCAGAAACCAAACTCGTCGCTACGAGTTGCGAGGTAGGCACTGCGCTTACAACATTACAACATTCGTCTAGAATACAGATGTGGTCGTGACAACCCAGCAGACTACCTGTCTAGACATCCAGCAACAAAAGTCAGCCAAGCGCAGCGTATGGCTGGGGACTTCATCAATCACATTGCTGACAGCTCTACGCCAAATGCCATCACCCTTGACGAAATTAAGGTGCACACAAGACAAGACGAGACCTTAAACAAGGTCATCGAGGTCATCCGCACAGGTCGTTGGCATGACACAGCTAACAACGAGTCAGCTGACATTGCTGTATTCCGGAACGTGAGGGATGAACTGACAGTGGGAGAAAATGGAGACCTTCTGCTACGAGATTCTCGCATTGTCATCCCGACAGCATTCGCAGTCGTGTCATACAGTTGGCACATGAGGATCATCAGGGCATCTGCAAGACCAAAGCTCTGATCAGAAGCAAAGTGTGGTTTCCAGGCATAGACAAAGAAACGGAAGCAGTCGTCATGGGTTGCATTTCGTGTGTTGCAAACTCCAACCGCCGCCAGATGGAGCCATTAAACTACTCTACCACGAGGCCCGTGGATCATTTTGAGCATTGATTTCTGCGGCCCAGTACCGACAGGCGAATATTTACTCTGCGTCACAGTTGAATATTCAAGATATCCAGTCGTTCACGTGACCAGAAGCACCAGTGCAGAGACAGTTATGCCGATCATGGAGTCCATTTTTGCCATGTTCGGATATCAAGAAACGATTAAGTTGGACAATGGCCCACCATTCCAGAGTAATGCGTGGTCACAGTTTTTGCAGTCGTGTGGCGTCCGTCACCGTAAAATCACACCGCTATGGCCGATGGCGAATGCACAAGTGGAGAACTTCAACAAGCCGATGATGAAGGCAGTATGTTCAGCCATCATTCAACATCGCAACTGGCGTCGCGAACTGCAGCAGTTTCTTCGAAACTATCGATCTACTCAGCATAGTTCTACGCTGTTCACACCTCACCGACTACTGTTTGGTCGAGAACCGAGAACTAAGCTACCAGAGCTGCCAACGCTTCAGAGCGTGCACCCAGAAGATGAAGTCGTTCGCAGACAAGACGCTCGTGCAAAAGCGAGAATGAAAGAGTACTCAGACGAGCGTGCACACGCTTCACATGTGAACCTACAAATGGGAGAGGTTGTGCTTGTACAGCAGCCTAGGGTGAACAAACTCTCTACTCCGTTTGCACCGACACCGCTCATCGTCAGTGCAATGAAAGGACCAATGGTCACCGCCATGCGTGGTGATGGGTCCACGGTGACGCGAAATGTGTCTAAGTTCCGTCGCGTGCGAGGCTTGTCGCCCGATGAAATCGCACGACATCATCCCGAGGACACAGCTGCGGACGACGACCCGCCAACAGATGATGAGTCGTCTGAGACCCGTCACGATGATGAAGAGGTGCTTAAGTCACCTGCTCTGTAAGCTGTCCGTCCACAACGAACTCGAAAAAAGCGACAGCGCTTAATCGAGCAAATCTAGAAATTGGGTGTAGGCGGATCGCTGCCCGTTCTAGATATAGTTAGTTACACGATATAAGGGTGTAGGCGGATCGCTGCCCTTCATATCCGTTATCTAGTTAAGTGTTCAGTTAAATAACATGGCATGTTTGTGCGTTCATCTGTTTTCACAACGAACACTTTTCACAACGAACACTTATTAGGAATCCTTGTCACAAACTTTATTGCAGTTCAATGTTCCTTTAATTAACAAATGTGACTAAGTAATCAAGGTAGAGAGGGATGCAATATAACCGCACCCTGCATGTTATATACATACGTAGCCTACGTATTACGGACGGATCCCGTTGACTTCGGATTTCTCCGGTGCTGGTCGGATCAGATAATAAACGAAGGTCATGTTCCGTTCAGTCTGATAAATGGTGTGTTTCATTTAAAAGCAGCAATCATACAGCCAGGACGCCAGTAATAACTAAACTAGTTGAAGCAACTGGACGCCCGAAATACTACATAGTAATAATCTACCTGTAGTTAAACATGAAATACATCATAAATATAAAAGAAAAATAAAGAGAAATAAAATATAACCAAAATAAATAAAATAATAAAAAAACTAATTCATATATGTGAATATATAGTACATATGAACACAATTAAATATTGCACTACTATGTATGAATAATACATTTCAATACAGTTTTAGATTGAGAAATTTAATTATTCCTCAAACAGGAATAGCAGTTTCTTATTACGCACACCTCGGAATATGAACTTACAATAGTTTTTTCAGGTTGTGCCTTCTATTTAATGATAGGTTAAGTACATTTGAGACATGCAACATTATAGTATGCAGTTTGTAACACAATCCCTGTTTTTATAATTTCATGTGACAGATGTGAAAAGAAACTTAGGGCATTGTTTTTTTATTATTTTGTCATACAGTTGAGCACCTTGAATTATAAATAAGTCTTCTAGCTTAAGTATTCTGTACATTTTGAAGATGGGATCTGTATATCCTATAAATTTGCTTTTATGAATCAAACGTACTGCTTTCTTTTGAAGCTTAAGTAGTCTATTTATGTTGGTTACATTACCACGAATGTTACTCTACCATGCAAGTAGGCATGTTTTGTGTGTGCATGATTGTAGCAGTGGCCTGATTTTGTTAGTTATTGCTAATATTTAGAATTTTTTGGCATTTTTCATTAGTATTTTTTCCAATTCAGGTTTTTATCAATCCAGATACCTATAAATTTAAACTTATCAACAATTTAAATTTTCTCACCATGTAGAACAATTTCCACTTGATTGTGTAACCGACTTTGAGTGTTTTGGAATAACATGCATTTAGTTTTACCTGTATTAAGTGAAAGTTTGTTGGCACTTATCCATTGAAAAAGCTTTACTAGTTCAGTATTAACGTTAGTTGTGAGACTATTGAGGTCTTTGCTTTTGAATAGTAGACTTGTGTCATCAGCAAACAGTATGAAATTAGCAGTATTTGATGATAATAGCAGTATTTGATGATAATAGCATATCAATTATATAACAAAAAGGTCATAGAATGGATCCCTGTGGCACTCCACATGGTGTACTTTGATATTCAGACACAGAGTCTTTATTTATAACAAATTGTATTATGTGTTCCAGATAGCTTTTACAAAGTTTATGTGGGTCCCCTCTTATTCCATAGCGCCATAATTTGTCAAGCAGAATGTTGTAATCTAAAGTGTCAAAAGCTTTGCTTAGATCTATGAATAAAGCAAGTGCATAATGTTTGTCGTTCAACACATTAACTATACTTAATTCCAGAGTGGCATGTTCAGTTGAACACTTTTGCGAAACCCATATTGGGATGCAAATAGAATGTTATACTTATCAAGAAAGCTGTACAGTCTGTTATAGATCAGTCTTTCAAAAACTTTGGAGAAAGCTGGTAGCAGTGAGATGGGCCTGTAGTTTGTAAACAAACTGGCATCACCAGATTTCTAAAGAGGTATCACTTTGGCAATGTTTAGGTTATTGGGGAATATACCAAATTGTATCATAGAATTGAAAATTTCACTCATGGGCAAGGCAATACTTTCCACAGTAATTTTCATAAGTTGTGTAGAAATATTATCAAACCCAGTACTTGATATTGATTTCAAACTTTGCATGATATTGATTATCTCTGCACAAGTGGTTTCTTCCATAACAAAACTATTTGGCAACTGATTCGGCATGAAATCTGTATAGCAATTTGTAGAGGGTATTTTATTTGCTAACGTGGGGCAAATATTTCAAAAGTGCTTGTTAAATCCATTCACTATTTGTATTGGGTCATTGCTCATTTGTTTTGTCGATTTGGAATGATGAGGGTAAGTTTTGCTTAGTCTGGACATATAATATTTGTCCATGTTTTTGATGTCATTTTTAGATTCTATGAATTATTTGTTCCAATATTTTGATTTTGCATTACGTATTACCCTGTTCAATACGTGTCTGTACTGTTTGTATTGCTGGTCAATATTATTTAGTAACTCTGCAACCACTCCAGTTTTATCGACTCAAGTTTTTGTAAGCACACAAATTTGTGTATAATGCCATCATATCAATACAAATGTCGTCGTTTCATTGTTTGCCTGCCTAACGGGTAGCCCCATTATATATCATGTGTCAATTTAAAATACTAAGATTTTGTCCACGCCGTCGGAATGCGGTTTATCCAGTCTCATGTTTCGGGTGGCTCGTTAAATCCCCGCTGTGTGTCGCTGCGTGCAATTGACCGAACGTTTTTGTTGTTTGCGTGTTGCTCCATTATTTGATTATTGGCGAATGCCTCATGCGGAGTGTTCCCACAAAGATCTGCCTTAAATAAATAGTCTACACATTGTTTGATTATGCTGCAATTAATCTTAATAATTGTTTCGGTTTGAACGGGCTCTGTTCGAATCGATTAATGCATCGGTTTTCCAAAGACAGCGGACGTAGAACCAATTAACAATGCTCCAAACGACGTCATGTATTCTGCCTTAACATGGCAGGAAACTCGTCACATTTCACCAATTGCTTGTATCTTTATTACGAACACGGTACTTAACCCTTACGATATCGTAGAATTAACTGTACCATAACAGGGAGGTAATTTCACCACGATCGTAATAATAAATTGTATCCCTCCTTCTGCTGCAAGTTTTCTTGAGAATTAATTTTACTTAGACGACAGTAATTCGTAATGCCCATTCTCTAACTGTGTTACACGTGTTACTGCAAGAAGATAATGTTAGTAAATCATACGATATCAAATTATAGGGGAGATCAAGTTATCACAGGTAAGCCAATACAATATTATAATATTTTGACCCGGGAACAAATATTATGGGGGTCAAAATACTATCCTACATCGCAATCATTCCTTCAACGAAGTTTACTCTATCTATTTTTATTTCCTAGCGTAACTCGTGTCATTTACCCCAATCTACCAGTCGAACAAACCTTGTAGATGGTGATATTGAATTTCCAACAAGTCCTAAGATAATTGTTTTCGATATTTAGACACCTTCCCTCCATTCTTCATTCATTCTCTCCCTCCATTCCCGTTCCTTCCTTCCCACGTCTCATTCCGGTCACTTCACTCCATCCTCTGTCCCTCCACTTCCTACCCTTTTTCAGCATCCCCTTTCCCTCCCTCCCCGTTCCCTACTCCTATGTACCCCTCTATATCCTCTCCACTCTCTCTCTCTCCCACGTTCCCTCCCTCCCCGATCACTCCCTCCGATGTCCCCCCTTCCCCTCCCTCCCTCATTCCCTACCTCCCTCCCTCCCTGTACCCCTCCCCGTTTCTTCTCGCGGTCCCTCTCTCTTCCCCTTCCCAGTCCCTCATACATTCTTTCCCTCCCCTTACCGTCCGCTCCCACCTCGTTCCCTCCATCCGTTCCCTCTTTCTCCCCGTTCTCTCAATCCCTCTCCGTTCCTTCTCCCCCCGCCTCCTACGTTCTCTCCCTCTCCGTTGCCTCTCTCGACCTGTTAGCTTTCTCTCTCTCTCTCTCTCTCTCTCTCTCTCTCTCTCTCTCTCTCTCTCTCTCTCTCTCTCTCTCTCTCTCTCTCCTCTCTCTCTCTCTCTCTCTCTCTCTCTCTCTCTCTCTCTCTCTCTCTCTCTCTCTCTCTCTCTCTCTCTCTCTCTCTCTCTCTCTCTCTCTCTCTCTCTCTCTCTCTCTCTCTCTCTCTCTCTCTCTCTCTCTCTCTCTCTCTCTCTCTCTCTCTCTCTCTCTCTCTCTCTCTCTCTCTCTCTCTCTCTCTCTCTCTCTCTCTCTCTCTCTCTCTCTCTCTCTCTCTCTCTCTCTCTCTCTCTCTCTCTCTCTCTCTCTCTCTCTCTCTCTCTCTCTCTCTCTCTCTCTCTCTCTCTCTCTCTCTCTCTCTCTCTCTCTCTCTCTCTCTCTCTCTCTCTCTCTCTCTCTCTCTCTCTCTCTCTCTCTCTCTCTCTCTCTCTCTCTCTCTTCTCTCTCTCTCTCTCCCTTAATTTTCACCACGCCCTCCGATGTTCACTCCCTCCCCGTGCCCTCCATCCCTGTTCCTTCCATCCCCCGTTCCACCCTGTTTCCCACTCCGTCCCACCACTCACTCCTTCGTTCCTTCATTACCTCCCGTTCCATCAATCACCGTTCCTTCACTCCACCCCCTTCCTCCACTCCACCCCCTTCCTTCATTCCCTGCCCTTTCCATCTCTTACCGTTCCTTCACTCCATCCCCCTTCCTTCACTCCCTCCTCTTTCCATCTTTCACCGTTCCTTCACTCCATCCCCCTTCCTTCACTCCCTCCCGGTTCTCTCCTTAAAGGAGTCGGATTACATTGTTGCATACATATTATTACATAAATAATACAATCGTGTATTGATTTTAATACTAACCTCAGCACGCTTACATACATCGCATTTTACTATAAAAAATATCAAACATACATTACACAACAAGAACACTGCCCTACTGCCTGTCTTTATCGTTAATCCTACAGGCCCGTTAGAATGTGCCACTAACGTTGAAAAATTCCAGCGACGGTCGCGGCCAGGATAAACAGTTCAGATAAGGGACGCAGCAGCAACGGTCGCGGCTAGGAAAAAAACAGTTCAGATACGGAACGCCGATCAGCATCCGCCACCCCTGCTAGGCTCTGGTAGCTACGGTGCTTTAGAGGTTTTGCTGAGGTCGTAGAAACCTACATACGCTATACAAATTGCATCTGTCAGCAAATGGTAAAATGTCAGCGCATGAACTGTAAAAAAACTGGCAAAATCCTTTGATCTTTCGACGCATTTGGGGTGCCAAGAATGCACATATATTACTCACGACGCGCGTATCTAGTTTAGCAATAATTATTATACTTGAGAATACGGCACACACATACAGTTACACAAAGTGACACACACGCACGCACGCACAAACGCTCACACGCTCGCATGCACACGCACTCAGACTAATAAACACACGCACGCACACGCACGAACGCACGAACGCACGAACGCACGAACGCACTCACATGCACGCACGCACGCACAAGCACACGCAGGATGTAAACAAGCACTGTTTGTGTAATTCAGGAAGTAGTCAAGGGGCCTTTGTTCCGTTTTTGCAGCTGTTTCGTTTCAGGAAGTAAATTAAAATAATATGTGATACTCTCACGCCTTCGTATCGAGTTTCTCCAGACGTCGCCATCACGCTGTGTGCGTGTTCCAGACAGCGGATGGGCTAATGTGGACATTGCGAGTTTAGGAAATGATGGCGATGCGCAGCGTTCATACCGCGACCTTATTTCTATCTACGCATATACTATGTCGTCCAATTTTTAAGAGAATCCGGATAACTGATTACTTGATGACGACGACGACAACGAAACACTTCGTTTGAAACATTTATGAGACTGTCTCATTTGTTAATATAACATATATTTTTAGTATTATCATAAATATGTTGATGGTTTGTTGCAGACCAAATTGCGTTTAATAAACCCGAAACAGCGTTTGCCGTTTGTTTGTTGCCTCAACAGCTAATAAATAATGATAACAATTATATTAATAACAATAATAATTATTATCATATTGTTCTCTTTCTAGTTGTCTCTGACGTATGGGGTGACGTTGGCATTAAAAGTAGTCTAGCGTTATAATAATAATAATAAAATTAACGTACCAAATTGTTAGTAATAATATGCACTAGTCATAAATAGATCATGTTATGGGAAAATAATTATGTTTGTATTAACTCTTTTAGGTGTACAGGCCCAACCAATTGTTTTCTTATTTTCCATAACAACTACACTAACACTACATGTGTTAGTGTAGTAATTTCATAATCCCGTAGGCGACTAAACTTCCAATCGATTTGTGATGGGGAATGGTCTAGCAAGGAAAGCGCTTTGTTCGTCTAAAGCTATGATTCCATATGTACGGAAACGCTAGCGGAATGGGGAATACCTCTATAGTGACGTCACTGCTGGGAATTTTCTATCCGATTCCTGTGCGGATACTATTCGAATCGCAACACGGAGCGATTCGATTTGCCGTTGCCGCATCCGCACGACAAAACTCATCCGCCTATGCATGTTTGGAACTACTTATGTTAATTTCCAACGGGCACTGTATTCATTGTTTTGCAGCATGCCGCATCAGCATACCGTATCCGTACGTATGGAATCCTAGCTTTGAACCGGGAAGCTGAATCATGGTCTGTCAACGCTTGTTGAAACTTGAGACCAGGATGTAGCTGGAGGCCGAAGGACAGGTGCGAGTCATTGTATAACTGACAATACGACAAAAAACAATGATCATCACATTCTACAAGTAACCGCTAACCATTTTTTTTATTTCACTTCCTTAATGGTGGGGCATTTAAATAGGCCGTTCTGCCAGTGCCAAGTCATCTCCACGGCACATCGCAAGAGGGTCGATTGGAGACAACGTTCGACTGAGACACCGATCTGCTGCAGCACAAATCGTAGGCAAACTTACAACGTCGTCGGTGACACAGACAGCGATGCTTTCCTCGTGGCAACTTCTGACGATCGTCGCAGCGGTTCTGCTGCTATCACCGACAAATGCTTGGTTATTCAGGTAAGAAGTATTTCGTGTTGGTGCAGCTATTATTTTGAATTTTTCATGTGACAAATTGCACACAACACCTACTGATTATAGTGGGTTCAATTTAATATCGTGTTTATATAAATTTACATTGAGTGAGGCAATTTGGCATTGCTTGGAATGTGTCAATGTGACATATGGTTATGCGTTACGCCGGTTACAAAATACGGGTGGAGTTGCTGGTATTATCTAAACATATGAAACAATTACTTCACATATATATGAATAACAGAGAACACATCATTTTCATAGAGTCTGTACTGCTCTGTGAATTTTGTTTTGATAGTACAGAAACACCTATCTGTAGTAGGTATAGTCAGAACAACGCAATACCATCATGTCCGTTATGGCCAGGTAACGACTATGTACAGGTGTGTGTGCGTGCGTGCGCGTGCGTGTGCGTGCGTGTGTGTGCGTGTGCGCGCGCGTTTGTGTATATGTGATTGTGTATGTGTGTGTCTGTTTGTGCTTGACTTTAACACAGTCCCAATAAGTACCGCGCGTGTCGTTACTCCACAAGAACAACACCATCAGTAGTTATAACTAATATATTAATAACCGATTCTTTTGACAACAGATCGAGCAGCTCGAGCAGCTCGAGCAGCTCTAGCAGCTCGAGCAGTGGTGGAGGCTCCTCACGCCGGACTCACAGCTTCGATATCGGCCGACGGAGTGACCTAACCCGGCTCTACAACCAGCCCGTACGTAGAGTGACACACGTCGAGCGACCAATTGGAAGACTTCCTATGGTTGGCCCCATTCGACATTCCGGGGTCGTCGTTGAAACCCAGGACGGAAGACGATTTCTAGTACACAAGGTAAGGATGACTGGAGACGCGACTGGAAGCAATGTGTTCATAGTGAGAGTGTTGTTTTTCTTACTGTAATGGACTTGGTTACATTTCTGGTTAAACAATTTGTTGTCTTGCTGTGCAATTGATGATATTATGATATTTAATACGCCTAGGCTCTTTGCTGCATCTATGATGATGATTAAAATATTCACATTAATGATACGTATGATGATGATGATAATTACTTATGATAGTGGACATAATAATGAGAATGACGGCGTGATAGGGATGTGAAATGGTTGGTGTCCAATGGAAAATAATAAGCTGGTTACAAAACATTTACATTTTAAATTTAATGTCGGGTTTATAAGAAAAGTAGGTCGTTATGACGAAAGGAATTATATCTACATTTTGCATACAAATCCTGACCTCGGGATATATGGGAGGCTACGCAGTGTGGTCTTTAGATTGCA
This sequence comes from Escarpia spicata, assembly GCA_963995525.1. Classification (NCBI taxonomy): domain Eukaryota; kingdom Metazoa; phylum Annelida; class Polychaeta; order Sabellida; family Siboglinidae; genus Escarpia; species Escarpia spicata. The sequence goes on from OZ023210.1 coordinate 14,798,025, forward strand.
TATACTAGAACAATAGGCGGTTTCCTGAAGTATTCATGCCTTCTTCTTCCTTTGCGCCCTTGTGGGGTTGGAATGACGTCATTTAGTTCGTAGATTCTTCCGCTTTTCTTGTTAAGTCTCTCCATCTTTCTCTCTCTCTCTCTCTCTCTCTCTCTCTCTCTCTCTCTCTCTCTCTCTCTCTCTCTCTCTCTCTCTCTCTCTCTCTCTCTCTCTCTCTCTCTCTCTCTCTCTCTCTCTCTCTCTCTCTCTCTCTCTCTCTCTCTCTCTCTCTCTCTCTCTCTCTCTCTCTCTCTCTCTCTCTCTCTCTCTCTCTCTCTCTCTCTCTCTGTCTGTCTGTCTGTCTGTCTGTATGTATGTCTGTCTGTCTGTCTGTCTGTCTGTATGTCTGTCTGTCTGTATGTCTGTCTCTCTCTCTCTTTATATATATATATATATATATATATATATATATATATATATATATATATATCTATATCGTCAGCAATGATCTCTCATCTCAGCGTGGCTGTTCATACCAAAAAAATGCGGCATTTGTGCAAAAGCCGAAAATCCATTTATCGCGTATGAATAGCATCTGGGATTGATCTTTGACTGTAATACAAATGCTGTGACGTAGCACTAAATAACTTTCGCCATCGTCTTCAGAACTGGCATCGTTTATGCGTTTAACTGGGTTAGCTAACGGTGAACATGGTCACAAATGGCAATCTTCCACTTCGAGGATTTCAGCGGATGTTTTGCGGTAATGTAGACATGTATTACAAACTGAAACACTATCCTATTTATTAGTGCAATTTGTTTAAGGTTGATCCTCTACTGTGCGAAGATTGACTGGACTATAAGCTAGCACAATTATAACATTTCTGGGTTAACTTGTATATTTCGTTAACAGGGCTCAAACTACGGCCGCAGCAGCCAGACGGTGGTAACAGATGCCAAACACATGAGCAGCAAGTGGAGGCCCGTCGGAAGCCGACCAGTGTCTGGCTCATCCGTAGCAGACTTCGTGCGTGCCGGAGGCAGAAATTACAACATCCGCAAAGACAACTGCCACGACGGCCGAAGCCGCATGATGGCGCTGCCGTGAGAAGATAGTCGCTAGGTGGCGCTGTGTGTCCGGAATCTCAAAAGGTGGCTAGCCCTTGCTGGGGCGTCTGAATTAGGACCCGGGTCGACCCCGCTCCCTTTCGAATGTGATGCTGCCGCAAACTATCACTGATGTTTCTAATGGAATTTTACATAAACTATGAATAAGAATTTGGAGTGTGATTGTGCATTTGCTTATGTTAAAATAGTTATAGATGTGATGAATGGACAATGCAAGCATAACAATAAGTAGTTAATATTGGCATGGAGCTATGCTAACAAGCCCTGCCTATTTAGTATATGTTGTGATACCGAGGAGCAAAAACTAGTTTTGTTGTTTGTTGCTTTAATAAATTGACGTTAGGTTAATTGGACTGTTTATCGAATATGTTTCTCACAATATAGTCTATTTAACATAGTGTATGTTATAAAATAGTTTGTTTCATCGCTTTGTATGTCCGTACATAGTATGCAGGAACGTACCAAGGTTTATTGAAGGGATATAATATTAATATATATTTATATATGCATATATATATATATATACTTATATATATATATATATGCATACATATATATATAAATCTGTATATATATATATACACATATATATATATATGTATATGCATACATACATATAAATCTGTATATATATATATATATATATATATGCATACATATATATATAAATCTGTATATATATATATATATATATATGCATACATATATATAAATCTGTATATATATATATATACAGCTGTATATAAGCATATATAGATATATGCATATATAAATATAATATATTAATATTATATCCCTTTAATAAACCTTGGTACGTTCCTGCATACTATGTACGGACATACAAAGCGATGAAACAATATATATATATATATGCAATCAAGCACACTGATATGCACACTCGCACACAACAACATATAAGATATAAGAGTTTTTATATAGCGTGATATCCCGGCTATGCGTTATGTAACAAAATGACATGTAGGTAGGACCTAGTTTAAGTCAGTTGTAATCACACACATCATATCATTGTATTAAATTCCACTACGCTGCAGAGGCATAATCAACTATTATTTATGTGTCAAACATCGGACAAGAGGACCACACTTTCGAAACGTATTTACACAAGATCTTGATTTAATAATGAAACAATTGCAAAATGAAAACAAACACATCATTATCTGTGGTGATGCAAATGTTAACCTACTATATGTTGAAAATAACATTCACAGTGCTGACTACCATGACATGTTCATTGCAAATGGCTTTATCCCCACAATTACAAAGCCTACAAGAGTTACTTTAACCTCAGCCACCCTCATTGACCATATCTTCATGAAGTATAACCCTCAAACCACTTATATTGCAGGATCAATTATGACTGATATTTCAGACCATTACCCTAATTTCATCCTCTTACATGGAACCTCAAATAAACCTATCGATGCACCTAAAATAATAAAGCAAAGAAATGTTAACAAATCCAATACAGACAATTTTAATCATGCCCTTTTAACCACAAATTGGGATGACTTGGTAATTGCAGGTAAAACTGAGTGTCCAAATGAGGCATACACCTTATTTGTTAACAAATTCAATAGTTTACTTGATGAACACATTCCTGAGCAGATAGTAAAACCTAATAAATACAAACATAAAAAAACATCCCTGGATAACACAAGCCATATTAAAGTCCATACGTACTCGGGATCATCTGAGTAGAAAACGCATTCACTCAAAACGGACCCCAGATTTTCATAATATAAATATAACATGCCCGTTCTGGAACGCAAACTATTTCAGTTGAAAAGGGCTTAAAGACAGAAGAGTGATTCAACACCTTTCAGGAAGAGAATCGAGTTAAAACAGAAGTAGAATATAAATGTAGCCGCTAATATATCACAATGAATATTTTTGTTATGTGATCTAACTAATGTTACATACAATGTTCTAATTAACATACAGAGAAACCTACTTTAGCGAACACCTGGCCATTACGAAAACCTGTCTACAACGGACACTTTGAAAGACCCTAATGACTACTCTGCATTGCACATAACCTGTCCATACTAGATGGCGATGTGCCCTTGAGGTAGAAAGGGGATTGGAGGAGGGATGGATAGAATGGTGGATGGGGAGGGAGTGATGGGTATCTGTTGAAATATAGATCAATGACCCATTACCTACCCAACCCCTGTCCCTACAGTCGAGTCGTTCCATTTGTTTATATAACATCCGTTTACGTGACAGCGCTGTCAATATCGGACGGTTTGCGTAACATATAAAGTGCACAACTAATAGCGCATCGCGATGCACCGGCTGAGACACGATGTCGCGGGAGACGACGTTGCCTCGAACAAATCGCAACGAGAAAATGGGAATAAATCCGTTTTTAACGAATGTTGTGCAAGATTAAAGTAGAACGGTGTTTGATCTTCTCCCATAATCTCTAAGGATCCGCCAGTCGGATGACGCAATCAGTGATAATTATACTCACCCACGTTACACCACCGTGTGCAAGCATGCATACTGCTTCTGGTAGGTGATACGGCGGGCTATACTTTGATTTTAAAACTATTGGTTACCAACATGAGACTGGATAAACCGCATACCGACGGCGTGGACAAAATCTTAGTATTTTAAATTGACACACGATATATACCCGTTTGGCAGGCTAACAATGAAATGATGACATTTCTATGGATATGATGGCATTATAAACAAATTTGTGTGCTTATAAGAACTTGAGTCTATAAAACTGGAGTGGTTGCAGAGTTACTAAATAAATATAACACGCCCGTTCTGGAACGCACACGCACACGCACACACACACACACACACACACACACACACACACACACACACACACACACACACACACACACACACACACACACACACACACACACACACACACACACAACAGACAACAGGGCCGGATCCAGACCCGATATATTCTGGAGGGAGCAGAATCACTCCAATTGCACCCCCCTTGAGGCTCGCCAAAATACAACTTTGAAGCTCGCCAAAATACCACCAATTGCAACCCCATTGAGGCTCATACACACACACTCACGCACGCACGCACGCACGCACTCACTAACTCGCTCGCTCGCACGCACGCACGCACGCACGCACGCACACAGACACAATGAAACTCCTTTCGATAAGTTTCACAATTTGAGGGTCTATCGTATACATATCATGGTATGTCACGCTGAAATGGGCCTTGATTCCAACAAATAGTTTTCATGTAGCATTTGATTTAAAACATTAATTATTCTTATCGCAAATTTTGTTGATATCGCAATTTTTAGCCACTTGCAATGTTTCTACAAATTCACATACACACCACCAGGCACCTTTCAGAATGCGTCTTTCATTGTGGAATTTTTTCGTGAACATATTTTATTTTCCATAGTCGAAGTGGAAATAATCATCAATACTGACACTTATTCTGGAACACCGTTTCTTCTACAGAAAAAGAATTGACAGTCAAATGTTGTGTCTTCTTTTCTTATTATTATTGATTATTCAATGTTCTGGGTTTGGCACAGATCAAACAGTCGGCGCATTGTGTGATGAGTTTACGCACTGCATTAACACGGTATATTATGCTGATGTCACATAATAAATTACGTATACCCAGTTTGTATTAATAATATAATCATTCTACTCTTTAAAAAAAAAATACGTGTACTTATATTGTGATTGTACAATGCCGGTGAACTCGTCGGACTCCCAATCAAGTGGATCGGTATTCGAATACTCTTGCTGCTCTTTCGGAGCTTTGCCAATTCCGTTCAGGTCACGTTGTCTCATTTCAGTCATTCTTGGGTAAATGCATTACTGTAAACAGTGTTGGAAAGGGACTGCCATGGGTGAAGTATAACGGGCTTTCCGACATCCAAATATATAGATTCCACCCAACGTAAGATCATACTCCCCCCAAATATTCCGTGTAGGCCAGGAACATCGTTACTTCTGCCTGTTGCCGTCTCGGTCCAACGTCGCTATGCACACTGCGCTTCAATGAATGAATGAATGAATGAATTTATTTGGTATAAATACTACAAAGAACAATGTGCATATGATAAAAATGAATGCCAGGACTAAATTAGTTGAAGCAACTGGACGCCCTAACTACTACATAGTAATAATCTACCTGTAGTTAAACATGAAATACATCATAAATATAAAAGAAAAATAAAGAGAAATAAAATATAACCAAAATAAAAAATAAAAAATAATTCATATATGTGAATATATAGTACATATCAACACAATGAAATATTGCACTACTATGTATGAATAATACATTTCAATACAGTTTTAGATTGAGAAATTTAATTAAGACAATACATTAAGAAATGACATAGATGCCATTCCTCAAACAGGAATAGCAGTTTCTTATTAGGCACACCTCGGAATATGAACTTAAAATAGTTTTTGCAGGTTGTGCCTTCTATTTAATGATAGGTTAAGTACATTTGAGACATGCAACATTATAGTATGCAGTTTGTAACACAATCCCAGTTTTTTTTATTTCTATTCGTATCTCAGTTAAGTGAATGTTATTGTTTAGCCTGGTAACATGATTGTGAATTTCATTATTTCTTGTGACAGATGTGAAAAGAAACGTAGGGCATTGCTTTTTTATTATTTTGTCATACAGTCGAGCACCTTGAATTATAAATAGGTCTTCTAGCTGAAGTATTCTGTAAATTTGCTTTGCTTAGATCTATGAATAAAGCAAGTGCATAATGTTTGTCGTTCAACACATTGAGTATATTTAATTCCAGAGTGGCATGTTCAGTTGAACACTTTTGCGAAACCCATATTGGGATGCAAATAGAATGTTATACTTATCAAGAAAGCTGTACAGTCTGTTATAGATCAGTCTTTCAAAAACTTTGGAGAAAGCTGGTAGCAATGAGAAGGGCCTATAGTTTGTAAACAAACTTACATCACGAGATTTGTAAAGAGGTATCACTTTGGCAATTTTTAAGTTATTGGGGAATGTGCCAAATCGTATCATAGAATCGAAAATTTCACTCATGGGCAAGGCAATACTTTCCACAGTAATTTTCATCAGTTGTGTAGAAATATTATCAAACCCAGTACTTGATATTGATTTCAAACTTTGAATGATATTGATTATCTCTGCACAAATGGTTTCTTCCATAACAAAACTATTTGGCAACTGATTCGGCATGTAATCTGTATAGCTATTTGTAGAGGGTATTTTATTTGCTAACGTGGGGCCAATATTTCAAAAGTGCTTGTTAAATCCATTCACTATTTTTATTGGGTCATTCCTCATTTGTTTGTCGATTTGGAATGATGAGGGTAAGTTTTGCTTAGTCTGGACATGCAGTAAGTTTTTAATATTTGTCCATGTTTTTTTATGTCATTTTTAGATTCTATAAATTATTTGTTCCAGTATTTTGATTTTGCATTACGTATTACCCTGTTCAATACGTGTCTGTACTGTTTGTATTGCTGGTCAATATTATAAACATCTGGGGTTAGTTTTTAGTGAATGCGTTTTCTACTAAGATGATCCCGAGTACGTATGGACTTTAATATGGCTTGTGTTATCCAGGGATGTTTTTTATGTTTGTAATTATTAGGTTTTACTATCTGCCTAGGAATGTGTTCATCAAGTAAACTATTGAATTTGTTAACTAATAAGGTGTATGCCTCATTTGGACACTCAGTTTTACCTGCAATTACCAAGTCATCCCAATTTGTGGTTAAAAGTGATCCTGCAATATAAGTGGGTTGAGGGTTATACTTCATAAAGATATGGTTAATGAGGGTGGCTAAGGTTAAAATAACTCTTGTAGGCTTTGTAATTGTGGGGATAAAGCCATTTGCAATGAACATGTCAAGGTAGTCAGCACTGTGAATGTTATTTTCAACATTTAGTAGGTTAACATTTGCATCACCACATATAATGATGTGTTTGTTTTCATTTTGCAATCGTTTCATTATTAAATCAAGATCTTGAGTAAAGACGTTTCGTGTACGCTTCGAAAGTGTGGTCCTCTTGTCCGATGTTTGACACATAAATAATAGTTGATTATGCCTCTGCAGCGTAGTGGAATTTAATACAATGATATGACGTGTGTGATTACAACTGACTTATACTAGGCCCTAACTACATGTCATTTTGTTACATAACGCATAGCGCGTGTGTTTACTCAGCAATGCACAAGTGTAGGGCTTACGCTATGTAACATGCGTTACATTGTTTGTTTCGTGATAAGAAAGTCGTCTCTCAACCATAAAGATTGGGCTACGTATTGTATAAACTGCCGTTCCGCAGTTTATACAATTTCGTTCACCGCACGTTGTCTGCGTTCTAACAGCTGTATATATAAGTATCTGGCTATAAAACAGTGGTATAAAACTATGGAACCGAATAGCCGTAACGCAGTAATTGTAGCGTGGCTGATCGCTTCCCTGATAAATCGAGTTAGTGATCAAATGAACAGGTCTGCCAACGTGTGACGTGTAAAAGCACTTTGTGTGCGAGTGTGCATGTCAGTGTGCTTGCTTGCATATATATATATATTTATTGTTTCATCACTTTGTATGTCCGTACATAGTATGCAGGAACGTACCAAGGTTTATTGAAGGGATATAATATTAATATATATTTTTATATGCATATATATATGCTCATATACAGCTGTATATATATATATTTATATATATACAGATTTATATATATGTATGCATATATATATACAGATTTATATATATATGTATGCATATATATATACATATATATACAGATATATATATATATATATATATATGTATGCATATACATATATATATATATATATACAGATTTATATATATATATATATGTATGCATATATATATATATATATATATAAGCATATATATATATGCATATATAAATATATATTAATATTATATCCCTTCAATAAACCTTGGTACGTTCCTGCATACTATGTACGGACATACAAAGCGATGAAACAAACTATTTCATAATATACACTATGTTAAAGGACTATATTGTGAGAAACATATTCGATAAACAGTCCAGTTAACCTAACGTCAATTTATTAAAGCAACTAACAATGACAAACAACAAAACACGTTTTTGCTCCTCAGTATCACAACATATACTAAATGGGCAGGACTTGTTAGCATAGCTCCTTGCCAATATGAACTACTTATTGTTATGCTTGCATAGGGCGGAGTCGACCCGGGTCCTAATTTAGAAGCCCCAGCAAGGGCCAGCCACCTTTTGAGATTCCGGATACATAGCGTCACCTAGCGACTATCTTCTTACGGCAGCGCCATCATGCGGCATCGGCCGTCGTGGCAGTTGTCTTTGCGGATGTTGTAATCTCTGCCGCCGGCACGCACGAAGTCTGCTACGGATGAGCCAGACACTGGACGGCTTCCGACGGGCCTCCACTTGCTGCTCATGTGTCTGGCATCTGTTACCACCGTCTGGCTGCTGCGGCCGAAGTTTGGGCCCTGTCGACGAAATACACAAGTTAACCCAGACATTTTATAATTGTGCTAGCTTATAGTCCAGTCAATCTTTGCACAGTAGATTGACTGATCAACCTTAAACAAATTGCAGTAATAAATATGATAGTGTTTCAGTTTGTAATACATGTCTACATTACTGCAAAACATCCGATGAGATCCTCGAAGTGGAAGATTGCCATTTGTGACCACGTTCACCATTAGCTACCCCAGTTAAACGCATAAACGAAGCCAGTTCTGAAGACGACGGCGAAAGTTATTGAGTGCTACGTCACAGCATTTGCATTACAGTCAAAGATCAATCCCAGATGCTATTCATACGCGATAAATGGATATTCGGCATTTGCACAAATGCCGCATTTTTTTGGTGTGAACAGCCATGCAGAGATGAGAGATCATTGCTGACGATATATATATATATATATATAATGTATTTATTTCAGACAATCATCATGTCCATATATACAAGTACATCAATAAAAGTATGTAAATAAATATAAAAATACATCGATAAGAACAATATGTTTAAAAATTATATAAATCCCGGACCCACTGGTGCCGCAGTTTCGAAGTACAATACACGTTGCTAGTTTTAATGCTATAAATAATGGGATTCAAAGACATGTCAATCCTATTCATTAAGCTAAAAATAGCCTTTCTGATTACACATTTACCCGAGCTGACATTAGCTGTAGCAAACATGTGGCTAGCGCTACATCTAATGGGAAAATTGTTCAATATTCTGAAAGAGTTATTATATACAACAACGAATTGCTGAAAATTAACTTTTCTAAAGTTCACCCATAACGCACACATATAGATATTACCAAAATACGCTGTAGATAGCTTTTTTTTTTACAGCAGTCGAACAAAAGTGGAACTTTTGACGTAACATTACTCTTGGCATACAACTTTGGCTTGCATGTCAGACTCATCAGACAAGTTATTAGAAATGACATGTCCAAGATATTTACAAGAGGTGGAAAAGTTTAGCTTCTTTCCTCCTAATGTCAGTTCTTTAGACAGATTTGACATTCTAGATTCAAAGTACATGACCAGGGATTTACCCGCATTGTATTGCACGTCATGCTCACATCCATATGAGTAACACATGTCAAGTAGTGTTTGTAGTCCTTTAGCAGAAGGTGCAAACAGAAGTAGATCATCGCCGTATATAAGGTGATTAACGACCATGTTACCAAGACTACAACCGATTTGTTTTTTGTGCAGTTGTGTACTCAGATTATCCATATATATATATATATATATATATAAAGAGAGAGAGAGAGAGAGAGAGAGAGAGAGAGAGAGAGAGAGAGAGAGAGAGAGAGAGAGAGAGAGAGAGAGAGAGAGAGAGAGAGAGAGAGAGAGAGAAAGATGGAGAGATTTAACAAGAAAAGCGGAAGAATCTACGAACTAAATGACATCATTCCAACCCCGCAAGGGAGCAAAGGAAGAAGAAGGCATGAATACTTCGGGAAACCGCCTATTGTTCTAGTGTATGCAATCTAAAGACCACACCTCGTAGCCTCCCATATATCTCGAGGTCAGCATTTGTATGCAAAATGTAGATATAATTCCTTTCGCGGATTGGTTATGTAATAACGACCTACTTTTCGTATAAACCCGACATTAAATTTAAAATTTAAGTGTTTTGTACCCAGTTTATTATTTTCCTTTCGACACCAACCATTTCACATCTCTATCACGCCGTCACTCTCGTTATTGTGTCAACTATCTAAAGTAATTATCATCATCATCATACGTATCATTAATGTTAATATTTTAATAATCATCATAGATGCAGCAAAGAGCCTAGGCATATTAAATATCATAATATCATCATCAATTGCACAGCAAGACAAGAAATTGTTTAACCAGAAATGTAACCAAGTCCATTGCAGTAAGAAAAACAACACTCGCACTATGAACATATCGCTTCCAGTCGCGTCTCCCGTCATCCTTACCTTGTGTACTAGAAATCGTCTTCCGTCCTGGGTGTCAACGACGACCCCGGAATGTCGAATGGGGCCAACCATAGGAAGTCTTCCAATTGGTCGCTCGACGTGTGTCACTCTACGTACGGGCTGGTTGTATAGCCGAGTGAGCTCACTCCGTCGACCGATGTCGAAGCTGTGAGAGCGTCGGCCACCGCCCGAGCTGTCGACGACAGAAACAGTTATTACAAGTCGTGAACACATGTCATCTTGACTACTGATGGTGTTGTTCCTGTGGAGTATCGACACGCGCGGTTCTTATTGGGACTGTGTTAAAGTCAAGCACAAACAAACACACACATACACAATCACATATACACAAACGTGCGCGCGCACAGGCACACACACACACACACACCCGCACACACACACACACACACACACACACACACACACACACACACACACACACACACACACACACACACACACACACACACACACACACACACACACACACACACACACACACACACACACACACACACACACACACACACACACACACACACACACACACACACACACACACACACACACACACACACACCTGTACATAGTCGTTACCTGGCCATAACGGACATGATGGTATTGCGTTGTTCTGACTATACCTACTACAGATAGGTGTTTCTGTACTATCAAAACAAATTTCACAGAGCAGTACAGACTCTATGAAAATGATGTGTTCTCTGTTATTCATATATATCTGAAGTAATTGTTTCATATGTTTAGATAATACCAGCAACTCCACCCGTATTTTGTAACCGGCGTAACGCATAACCATATGTCACATTGACACATTCCAAGCAATGCCAAATTGCCTCACTCAATGTAAATTTATATAAACACGATATTTAATTGAACCCACTATAATCAGTAGGTGTTGCGTGCAATTTGTCACATGAGAAATTCAAAATAATAGCTGCACCAACACGAAATACTTCTTACCTGAATAACCAAGCATTTGTCGGTGATAGCAGCAGAACCGCTGCGACGATCGTCAGAAGTTGCCACGAGGAAAGCATCGCTGTCTGTGTCACCGACGATGTTGTAAGTTTGCCTACGATTTGTGCTACAGCAGATCGTTGTCTCAGTCGAACGTTGTCTCCAATCGACCCTCTTGCGATGTGCCGTGGAGATGACTTGGCACTGGCAGACCGGCATATTTAAATGCCCCACCATTAAGGAAGTGAAATAAAAAAATGGTCAGCTGTTACTGTGATGATCGTTGTTTTTTGTCGTGTTGTCAGAGTTTATACAATGACTCGCACCTGTCCTTCGGTCTCCTGCTACGCTACATCCTGGTCTCAAGTTTCAACACGCGTTGACAGACCATGATTCAGCTTCCCGGTTCAAAGCTAGGATTCCATACGGTGTGCGGATGCAGCATGCGGCAAAACAATGAATATAGTGCCCGTTGGAAATTAACATAAGTAGTTCCAAACATGCATAGGCGGATGAGTTTTGTCGTGCGGATGCGGCAACGGCAAATCGAATCGTTCCGTGTTGCGATTCGAATAGTATCCGCACAGGAATCGGATAGAAAATTCCCAGTAGTGACGTCACTACAGAGGTATTCCCCATTCCGCTAGCGTTTCCGTACATGTGGAATCATAGCTTTAGACGAACAAAGCGCTTCCCTAGCTAGACCATACCCCATCACAAATCGATTGGAAGTTTAGTCGCCTACGGGATTATGAAATTACTACACTAACACATGTAGTGTTAGTGTAGTTGTTATGGAAAATAAGAAAACAATTGGTTGGGCCTGTACACCTAAAAGAGTTAATATAAACATAAATATTTTCCCATAACATGATCTATTTATGACTAGTGCATATTATTACTAACAATTTGGTACGTTAATTTTATTATTATTATTACACTAGACTACTTTCGATGCCAACGTCACCCCAGACGTCAGAGGCATTTAGAAAGAGAACACTATGATAATAATTATTATTGTTATTAATATTATTGTTATCATTACTTATTAGCTGTTGAGGCAACAAACAAACGGCGAACGCTGTTTCGGGATTATTAAACGCAATTTGACCTGCAGCAAAAAAATCAACATATTTATTATAATACTAAAAATATGTTATATTAACAAATGAGACACCCTCATTTTAAATGTTTCAAACGAAGTGTTTCGTTTTCGTCGTCGTCACCAAGAATAATAAATTATCAGGATTCTCTTTAAAATTGGACGGCATATTATATGCGTAGATAGAAATACGATCGCGGTATGAACGCTGCGCATCGCCAACATGTCCTAAACTCGCAATGTCCACATTAGTCTATGCGCTGTCTGCAACACGCACGCAGCATGATGGCGAAGTCTGGAGAAACTCGATACGAAGGTATGAGAGTATTACTTACAGATTATTTTAGTTTATTTCCTGATTCGAAACAGCTGCAAAAACGGAACAAACGCCCCTTGACTACTTCCTGAATTACACAAATAGTGCTTGTTTACATCCTGAATTGCATTAAATGATAAATGACATTTCGGACACAAAACATTATTCAGATAAAGCGAACAATATATTCAGCTACACATTTACAAATATTATGTGACACAAAAGAAACGGTAAATTATAATGAATATTGGATTTCCAAATGTATTCATTGTGTGCGCGTACCTATGTGTGTTTCAATGTGTGTGTGTGTGTGTGTGTGTGTGTGTGTGTGCGTGCGTACGTGCATGTGCGTGCGTGCGTGTGAGTGCGTGTGCGTTCGTGCGTGTGCGTTCGTGCATGTGCGTGCGTGTGTTTATTAGTCTGAGTGCGTGTGTATGCGAGCGATTAAGCGTTTGTGCGTGCGTGCATGTGTGTGTCACTGTGTGTAACTGTTTGTGTGTGCCGTATTCTCAAGTATATTGCTAAAATAGATACGCGCGTCGTGAGTAATATATGTGCATTCTTGGCACCCCAAATGCGTCGAAAGATCAAAGGGTTTTGCCAGTTTTTTTTCACAGTTCATGCGCTGACATTTTGTCATTTGCTGACATATGCAATTTGTATAGTGTATGTAGGTTTCTACGACTCTAAAGCCACCGTAGCTGCCAGAGCCTAGTAGGGGTGGCGGATGTTGATCGGCGTTCCTTATCTGAACTGTTGTTTCCTAGCCGCGACCGTTGCTGCTGCGTCCCTTATCTGAACTGTTTTCCCTAGCCGCGACGTTTGCTGCGGCGTCCCTTATCTGAACTGTTTTTCCCTAGCCGCGACGTTTGCTGCGGCGTCCCTTATCTGAACTGTTTTCCCTAGCCGCGACGTTTGCTGCGGCGTCCCTTATCTGAACTGTTTTTTTCTAGCCGCGACTTTTGCTGCTGCGTCCCTTATCTGAACTGTTTTTCTCTAGCCGCGACGTTTGCTGCTTAGTCCCTTATCTGAACTGTTTTTCCCTAGCCGCGACGTTTGCTGCGGCGTCCCTTATCTGAACTGTTTTTCTCTAGCCGCGACATTTGCTGCTGCGTCCCTTATCTGAACTGTTTTTCTCTAGCCGCGACGTTTGCTGCGGCGTCCCTTATCTGAACTGTTTTTTTCTAGCCGCGACTTTTGCTGCGGCGTCCCTTATCTGAACTGTTTTTCCCTAGCCGCGACGTTTGCTGCGGCGTCCCTTATCTGAACTGTTTTTCTCTAGCCGCGACATTTGCTGCTGCGTCCCTTATCTGAACTGTTTTTCTCTAGCCGCGACGTTTGCTGCTGCGTCCCTTATCTGAAATGTTTTTCCCTAGCCGCGACGTTTGCTGCGGCGTCCCTTATCTGAACTGTTTTTTTCCTAGCAGCGACGTTTGCTGCTGCGTCCCTTACCTGAACTGGTTTTCCATAGCCGCGTCGTTTGCTGCTGCGTCCCTTATCTGAACTGTTTTTCCCTAGCCGCGACCGTTGCTGCTGCGTCCCTTATCTGAACTGTTTTTCCCTAGCCGCGACGTTTGCTGCTGCGTCCCTTATCTGAACTGTTTTTCCCTAGCCGCGACGTTTGCTGCGGCGTCTCTTATCTGAACTGTTTTTTCCTAGCCGCGACGTTTGCTGAGGGAGGGAGGGAGGGAGGGAGGGAGGGAGGGAGGGAGGGAGGGAGGGAGGGAGGGAGGGAGGGAGGGAGGGAGGGAGGGGAAGGGAGGGAACATCGGAGGGACTGATCGGGGAGGGACGGAACGTGAGAAAGAGAGTGGATAGGGGATAGATGGGTACAGAGGAGATAGAGAACGGGGAAGGAGGGAAAGGGGATGGTGAAAAAGGGTAGGAAGTGGGGGGGGGGGGGGACAGAGGATGGATTGAAGTAACCGGAATGAGACGTGATAAGGAAGGAACGGGAAGGGAGGGAGAGAATGAATGAAGGAAGAAATGGGGATGAAGGCAAGGACCGAAGGGGAAAGAGTGTGGGGACGGGGGAAGGGTTTAGAGAATGGGGAGGGAGAGTACAGATGAGGAATGGAATGGGGAGGGGAGGGATAGAGTAGGGAGTGGGCGGTAGACGACGGAATAACTGGAGAGGACAGACGAAGGACGGAGTGGTGGAGAGGGACAGATGGACGGAGGGACGGACAGAGGGCAGTAGGGGATGGGATGGGATCGGACGGAACGATGGAGTTTGAGAGGAAGGGGACACGGTTGAAGAAGTGGGTTGACGTTTTTGGTGGTGACAGTAGTAGAGGGAACCATGTAGTGTGGGAACAGGGCTAGATGTGGAGTGGAGTGGGTGGGGAATACAGTTAAGAAGGGAGGGAAAGAGGGAGAGAGGGAGGAATGGATGGATGTAGGGACGGACGGACAGACGGAGTGAGGCTGGGACGGATGGAGGGACGAATGGAGGGAAGGTGTATAGATATCGAAAACAATTACGCTGAAACAAAAGGGTCGGGAAGAGAAAAGGAGACAAGGAAAATAGGAATGCGACATCGTGGAATGGAAAGGTAGAGGAGACAGTGTCGAGGGGGATGAAGGAGGAAGAGGCTTCGCGAGGATTTGAGGAAAGAAAGTAGGACGGGAAACAGGGTAGATTGAGGGTAGTTTTACCGGAGGAGTGGAAGAGTAAGGATGGGAAAGGGAGTGAGGACGGATGTAATATTGCATCGTGAAATAGAAATAAAGCAGCAATGACAGAATGAAGATAGTGACGAAAGTGTGGGGAAGGGGGCGTAGGAGGGTTGTAATGTGGGTTGGATGAAGGGAAATACAACAATTAATTATGTTGTTGAATTGACAATCAAATGTTGTTTCTTCTTTAGCATTAATACAGTAGCGTGCGTAAAACACTATTCTCGTTTTCCGCGTTTAAGATGGTTCCGCGCGGCGAGCGAGGTGTCTTGCCAAATATCGACATAACGTCCGTATTTTGGTAGCTGACGATCGGAGGATTTGTCAACGCGCGATGCAGACTTCCGCTTATCTTAGGACTTGCTGGCAATTCAATATCACCATCTACATGGTTTGTTCGACTGGTGGATTGGGGTAAATGACACGAGTTACGCTAGGAAATTAAAATAGATAGAGTAAACTCCGTTGAAGGAAGGAATCCGATGTAGGATAGTATTTTGACTCTCATAATATTTGTCCCCGGGTCAAAATATTATAATATTGTATTGGCTTACCTGTGATAATTTGATCCCCTCCCTCTACTTTGACATCGTATTTTTTACTAACATTATCTTCACGCAGTAACACGTGTAACACAGTTAGAGAATGGGCATTACGAATTACTGTCGTCTAAGTAAAATTAATTCTCAAGAAAACTTGCAGCAGGAGGGATACAACTTATTATTACGACCGTGGTGAAATTACCTCCCTGTTATGGTACAGTTAACTCAACGATATCGTAAGGGTTAAGTATCGTGTTCATAATCAAGATACAAGCAATTCGTGAAATGTCACGAGTTTCCTGCCATGTTAAGGCAGAATACATGGCGTCGTTTGGAGCATTGTTAATTGGTTTTACGTCCGCTGTCTTTGGAAAACCGATGCATTAATCGATTCGAACAGAGCCCGTTCAAACCGAAACAATTATTAAGATTAATTGCAGCATATTCAAACTATGTGTAGACTATTTAATTAAGGCAGATCTTTGTGAAAACACTCCGCATGAGGCATTCGCCAATAATCAAATAATGGAGCAACACGCAAATAACAAACACGTTCGGTCAATTGCACTCAGCGACACACAACGGGGATTTAACGAGTCATCCGGGGATTTAACGAGCCAACATGAGACTGGATAAACCGCATACCGATGGCGTGGACAGAATCTTAGTATTTTAAATTGACACATGATATATAATGGGGCTGCCCGTTTGGCAGGCAAACAATGAAATGATGGCATTATACACAAATTTGTGTGCTTACAATAACTTGAGTCGATAAAACTGGAGTGGTTGCAGAGTTACTAAATAAATATAACACGCCCGTTCTGGAACGCAAACTATTTCTGTTGAAAAGGGCTTAAAGACAGAAGAGTGATTCAACAGCTGTCAGGAAGAGAATCGAGTTAAAACAGAAGTACAATATAAATGTAGCCACTAATATATCACAATGAATATTTTTGTTATGTGATCTAACTAATGTTACATACAATGTTCCAATTAACATACAGAGAAACCTACTTTAGCGAACACCTGACCATTACGAGAACCTGTCTACAACTGACACTTTGACAGATCCGAATGGCTACTCTGCATTGCACATAACCTGTCCATACTAGACGGCGATGTGCCCTTGAGGGAGAAAGGGGATTGGAGGAGGGATGGATAGAAGGGGTGGATGGGGAGGGAGGGAGGGAGGAATGAGGGAGAGGGTGCGGGGGAGTGGGGGAGGGAGAAAGAGAAGGATGGATGGAGGGATGGCGAAAGAGATGGGCCAACATATATAAATACTAACATACATATATTACACTTTACGTTATTACGCAACATCTGCTATGAGTACTTGACTAAGACTGATGAAACTAAACTATTACCCCAATTGCTAGACACGTCGAATGACAGCGATCTTCTGGGTATCTGTTGAAATATAGATCAATGACCCATTACCTACCCAACCCCTGTCCCTACATTCGTCCCATTTGTTTATATAATATCCGTTTATGTGGCAGCGCTGTCAATATCGGGTGGTTTGCGTAACATATAAAGTGCACAACTAATAGCGCATCGAGATGCACCGGCTGAGACACGACGTCGCGGGAGACGACGTTGCCTCGAACAAATCGCAACGAGAAAACGGGAATAAATCCGTTTTTAACGAATGTTGTACAAGATTAAAGTAGAACGGTATTTGATCTTCTCCCATCATCCCCCGTAATCTCCGAGGATCCGCCAGTCGGATGACACAATCAGTGATAATTATACTCACCCACGTTACACCACCGCGTGCAAGCATGCATACTGTCTCTGGTAGGTGATACGCCGGACTATACTTTGATTTTAAAACTATTGGTTACTTGCGCATAAATACCGCGAAAGTGTATTTAAAAAATAAGAACATTATAGTCTAATACGTGTAACATAATGTTGTGAACTTATAAAAAGACGGAAAACGTAGCTGAAGTGTTCTCTGTCCATATTGAGATAAATATACAAAGTTATATTCTCAATAAAGTGTTCGTTGATGCACCAATACATTGAAGATACAATCAATACATTGAAGATGCAATCAATACATTGAATATGCAATTAATGCATTGAATATACAATCAATACATTGAATATACAATGGCACAATAATCATTGTTTAAACAAATTATGATTATGATTTGATTTAATTTGAATCGCATTTAATTTTACATGAGTAAACTACGTGTCGTCGATATGTACGAGTTCAAAGTGTAGCACGGCTATATGAAATACCCCCTCGGCACAACACCAACCAGTCTCCAACACTCATCAGTTGAAATGTCCAACACTATCGCCCTCGTCATAGCGAAAAATCTTCACCATTATCACCCGTCGAAATCTCTATGCATCGCAAACATATCTCCCACACTACTCCCCCTCAGCACGGAATATCTGATGACAGACCCAAAGACACAGATGTACCACCAGTCATAGAGGTACTGCCTTCGTCGCGCTCTCGCCCGAGTGCCACTTCATCAAGCAGCTATGATACGTCCACTGCCGTCACATCTGACGGTATACCCGACGAGAAAGATCATCACCCTACACCTGGTCAGGAAGCTGACAAGCCAACTTCAAGCCAGAAACTGTCAAGTTCCCGCACACCGATGAACAAAGGAATTCCTTTAACTATTGCAGCTATTGTCAGCAAATTCCCGGAGCATCGCTCATTTTTAGCAAAGAAATGTGGCCGAGCGCGGGCTCACATTCTAAGCACAGTATGTCAGGAAATGGCAAACAAAATGCAATGGCAGACTGGAAAGAATAATTGACCACATGTCCTCTGGACCGCACAGAGCTGCAACAGACAAGACAAAAATGGACAAAGCCTGGGAAGAAAACGTAACATCGCACCCCTGGCTACGGGCTCTAACTGCTTACAACAAAACTGTTTTTGCGTTGCTTCTTCGAATGGCCGTTGATGTATCCAACGACTGTCTGCTCGAAACAGTCTCCGCCCGATTGTGGCCGATGCGACCTCTGGCTTGTTTGGCGTCAGACCATTTGTTGGCCGCTATGCGCGAAAATGGTACAGATGTGGAATGTGTTCCATTTACACCTCCATCCTGCGATCTACACTACAGGGATCCAAACTACTACAACCAAATGTTGGATGTCATATACGAACT
Source organism: Escarpia spicata (assembly GCA_963995525.1). NCBI lineage: Eukaryota > Metazoa > Annelida > Polychaeta > Sabellida > Siboglinidae > Escarpia > Escarpia spicata. Next base: position 14,817,401 of record OZ023210.1, read on the forward strand.
AGAGAAAGTGCGTCTGTCTCAAATGTTCAGCCGATGTATTGTCTTCGGTGTTCAGATCGATGGCAGCTGTGACAGGCACAAGTTTATAAGTGGACGGATGGCCAACAGTGATGGCAGCGTAACGAGTGTATTCGTCGTTATGCATTCACCAGAGAAGAACGATGCCCCTCCCTGGACTATCTGAAGCGGTTAACAAAGCTCTGGATCTGACAGGATGTAAAGACACGAAGCTGGTTGGTGTCACCACTGACGGCGAGGCAGCAAACACCGGCAGACAAAGTTGACTATGGCGACTGCTTGCTGACCAAATGCAGAGAGGTTTGGAAACATTGTGGTGTGCTGCGCACTGGTCTGACTTAGCCATTGAGTCGGTCGTCAGCACCATACCTGAATTGGTTATCTGGAAGTCCAATCTACTGGGACTCGTACGATTCTTCCGGACGCCGAGACGGATGAAGATGTTGTCAGCGCAGGTCGGGAATGTCAAACAGTTCCCCTGGCACCACAGTGTCAGGTTTGCCCAGCACGAGCTGCAGCTGGTGGATGCTGTGCAAAAAAACCTACCAACTTGCATTATGGTATGGGAACAGATGCAGGCGCCAAAAAGTACCGGCGACAGAAAAGAGAAGGCTGAAGCCAAAGGGTTCCTGAGAACCTGGAACCACCAACAAACGTTGATCACCGCACTGATGGGCGACATCTTGGAGATATTTGAAAGTTGTAAAGGAGTGATTTGTTCATCAACGATCTTCTCACTGTGACTGATGCGACAATCAAGAAGGTGAACCTAATGAGGGTTGGACCATTTCCGGGAAGAAGGAAGGAGAAAGTGAGTTGTCCAAACAGATAACACAAAAGAGGACCTAACACAACGAAAGTGTAATCACCATTTCATTTGTACAAACCGCCGCTACAGACGAGCAGTCAGGTTGAAGGCCGTGCAAGCATCGCACGAATACCTATCTGAACGCATGCACCCGGAGCAGGAGGACGACATCAAAGACATGAAAGAGTTAGTGATATAACGTAGTCTGAGGTCATTCGTTGAGCATGGTGTGCGCGTCTTTTTCCAGATGAAGCATCTGACACTGCGGACGGGGCAGCCGAGCAGTTGGAAAACATGATGACTGTGCCATTCTTGCCTCATGGCTGTGATGTAGGCTGTAAGTTGACTGTCAGACTGCGCCAGCTTCTGCCAGTCGCAACAGGTTCAATTCAGAAGGTGTTGGCATCTCTGGCGTGCCTGAGCCCTCACTCTACGCAGACCGAAATGATCGTGAGTCTCCACAATCTCACTCATACTGGTCACTGCACCAGTATGAGTGAGGACACGAGAAATGCCCGACTCATGGTGGCACTGCTTACAATGACCCTCGACCCGCTGACGTAAAATTCTTGGAGAAGACAAGAAGATGCAAGGCTCGAGACTGGGACGTCTTCAGACAGCGTGAATTCGTTAGGATATTCACCTGCGAAACGAGACTCGTCTATTCAAATTGAGACAACTGTCATGCTAGAATATGACACGTCAAATAATCACTCAGCTAATAATAATAATTGGCTTAGCAATGGACACCTTTGCCATTAGTTTTCTCAAATTCTGGATCTGACATCATCGTAAAAATCTCACTCGCAGCTGACAAAATGGTTTTGAGTGTTTTTTTATATAAAGATTTACACAAAAACCGTTGTTTTATGTGACAGGTATCTCAGTCGGTTTGACGTCCGTAGATGACAGCCAGAAACTTAACCTTCCTCTACACAAGCTGCACGGTCGCGTGTCAAACACTCGCTGACAGCGAAGGCAAAAACACGCCATCGAAATCTTGCAACCTGGTAATTAAAGGTGCCTCTTCAATGCGATATTTTCGCTCGTATTATTTCAAATTCGTTTAACGAAAAAGCAAACTTATATAGTATGCACTACGACATCTTGAGTCGCTTGTACAAATTTATGTATGTAAATTTTGTAAAATCATCACACAAAATACCTTATATTTAACACTGGATATAGAATCATTTTAAGTGATTCTCAAAATAGGAATCTTCGTGTGAAAGCGAGGTACAATTATGCACGTGTTTCTGTGGTGGTGTGTTCAACTGTCCTTGCTCGCGCAAACACCATGAGACCGACAGATCATGTGAGATGATAGCCAAACTGGCTATGGCAACTTTCCAGATGTAAACACCAAAGCCAATACGGCTCAACAATTGGTTGTGGCAACTTTCAGATGTAACAACCAAAACTAACACGGCTCAACAATTGGCTGTGGCAGCTTTCAAATGTAACAACCAAAGCCAATACGGCTCAACAATTGGCTGAGGCAGCTTTCAGATGTAACAACCAAAACCAACACGGCTCAACAATTGGCTGAGGCAGCTTTCAGATGTAATAACCAAAACCAACACGGCTCAACAATTAGCTGAGGCAGCTTTCAGATGTAACAACCAAAACCAATACGGCTCAACAATTGGCTGAGGCAGCTTTCAGATGTAACAACCAATACCAATACGGCTCAACAATTGGCTGTGGCAGCTTTCAGATGTAACAACCAAAGCCAATATGGTTCAACAATTGACTGTGGCAGCTTTCAAATGTAAAAACCAAAGCCAAAAAATTGCCCAACAATTGGCTGTGGCTGCTTTCCATGTGCAACAACAAAAGCCAATACAGCTCAACAATTGGCTATGGCAGCTTCCAGATGTAACAACCAAAGCCAGTTTTTTGGTGACCATTCATTCAACCATTAATTTGTTTTAACAAACGCACGCATTTTGTGCTAAATCGACTGCGGATAATTTATAACTTAACATATTCATTCATTACATACACTTTATTTGGAAAGCAATGAACCGATTCGCAGTGGATTAATCCAGTTGAGGAATCAGTTTTAACACAAAAAATAAAAAGAAAGTTCTTATATTGCGCAGTATCCAGTCCCCATGACTGCTCAAAGCGCTTTACACTTTACTTCCTGGCAGACCTGTTCAATCGAAGACCATTTCAACTTCTCAGGGAAGCATCCAGTCACGCTGCTATTAATGCGCTAAAATATTCGTACACAAATGTCCACCACTGTCTATAGCCAGGTACTCAGTCACACTGCTGAGTGAACTGGAGCAACGTAGAGTGAACAAACGTGTCCAAAGTTCGACACGGTAACAGAGGACTGTTTTTGTCGTGTTGCCAGTGTTTACATCATGACTCGCGCCTATCCTTCGGCCTCCTGTTACATCCTAGTCTCAAGTTTCAACACGCGTTGACAGACCATGAATCAGCTTCCAATCAGTTGACTTAGACGAAAAAAGCGCATCCCTTGGTAGACCAATCCCTCATTACAAATCCAGGCCCGTAGCCAGCTTTTCACAACGGGGGGTTCACATTTCCCCAATACTGACTTCAAGGGGGGTCATACGCTCGTGTGAAATTATATTTTTCACAGTGCATAGGGTGTCACATGTCTACGTGGGGATTCAACCCTATAATGCAGGGAGTTAGGTTTCTAGCTGATAGATTGATGAACAGTGTAGTTTCATTTTGTATTCAAACACCACATTAGCATCACCAGCATGCAATTAGCGAGGCTGTTTCTGGGGGCAGGGAGGATGGGTGAGCGTTTTCAGACAAAGTGGGACTCATATGTGGTCTGTGGAGATTTGTTGCTGATTAAGTCTACTTTATACCAAATTTTATTAATAAAAAGCAAACACGCAATTATTATTTAATATTAATAAAACTGAATTATTTATTCGAAACCAAACATTTGAATATATTTATAATGCTATCATAAACGAGTCGCCGAGGAGTGTGTAGTTATTTTTTAGAATAAACACTTAAAGTGTTACAATTTGGTAACATTTACAATCTGGTTTTCAGTCAATTAAATAAGATTAAAATTAGATGTATCTGATCTGCAGCGCAAAAAAATCAACA